>KV429045.1:0-126458 GCA_001632345.1 Daedalea quercina L-15889 | reverse complement strand
TATTTTCCTGTATATACTCTGGGACTTGTTCCCTTCGAAGGCAGAGACCCCCTTACCCTCTCAATCTCACCTCGCACCGGCGAGGTTCGTCAGTCAGCCAGTACGTTTGAAGTCAGCAAGTTCGCCAGTCAGTCAGTACGCTCGAAGTCAGTACGTTCGCCAGCTCGTAGTTGCCCTGAGAGGCTCTACACTTCTTCTCCTGCCGTTGCTCGCCTTCTTTGTCACCGTTCGTTCGACACGCCTGTCGAAACCCTCCCTCCTACCTTCGAGACTTAGCCCTCGTCTTCGAACAGTCTTCAACATCTTCGAAGCTCTCCCACGTCATTCGGGGCCTTGTCCATCCTCCTCCTTCTTACCTAGACCACTGTACAGTACCCCGTACATCTCATAGGCGCAGAGGCCTCGCATACCACTGCTCAACCTCACAGTTGGGTTTTTGTGTGGCTTTTGTGTTCTTTTCGGTCGCGACAGCGTGTAGGTGGTCAAGGACATGCACAATGGCATTTCCTCCTCCGTTATCGTTGTACACGTTGAGGATGTTTAATGGTCCTCTCGGCATACCTATTTCGACCAGGAGACAGTCCCGGTGACCCGGGAGCCTGGAGTTAATGTGGGGCGAAGCACCCTTCCATCGCTTGTGCACAGACGTGCATACACGAGATTTCTCCGATGCGCCTAGGCACACGAAGTTTCTATGGCTCTGCGTCTGTTCGTATGTGTCGCCATCTTTTGACTTAGAGGAAGGCACGTTCTTAATGCGTCCCCAATACGGTTCTTGGATGCAAATGACATCGCTGTCTCTGTACCTCTCTAGTAGCTGAGTTGTGTTTTCAGCTGACTTCTGCACGTTTGCAGAGACAAATTTAATACAATAATCAACCGTATCTATTTGTACATCGTGAGACTCGGGTTCAGGGACCTGAGAGGGATGTAAGAATGGGGAGGGTATGTCATTGCGTGCATGCTCCAGCATGGTCCGTTGCCACGGAAGTAGCGGGCCGTCCTGTTGAAAGGTCGTGCCGTCTATGATCGCTTCCCACTGATTGGGTAGGAGCAGTCCGTCTAACGCCTCGTGCCAGTCAGGTGGTCACTCAGGCGGGGTCGCAGGGGGAGGGATGGCTGATCCCCCCGGCTCAGCGTTAGCGTAAGATAGTTGTGATGACATAAGGCAACATACTTTTACGCGTGGTCTTGCTGCATGGGGTCCTCGACGTCGAGGCCCCGCAGCTCCGCGAGAGCGGCCGAGACTTTGGCTCCTAACTCTCGTTCCTTGGCAGCTCGCGCTTCTTCTGCCTCCTTCTTGAACTGCGCCCGGAGCTTCTTACGCTCCTTGGCAGTCCAGCTCTTTTGGGAGTCGACCGACTCGGCTTCCTTCGCGTGCCACGCCAGCCACTCCTTCTCTTGATTGTGCTTCCAGAACTTACACGAAGTCTGGGAAGCCGGCTCGTGCCCCGAAACTTTGCAGTTGGGGCAATAGTCGTGCGCCTCGGGGCAAACCGCAGGGGCGGCGCCGCCAGAGGCGATACGAGCTCCCTCGCAGCAGAGCACATGCTCGTTGTGGAACTCTTCGGAATGCTCCTCACCGCAACGACCGCAGTGAGCAGCGGGCTGGTTGCACCGGGCGGCCGAATGGCCCCAGTGCCAGCATTGGCGGCAGGCCACTTGGGAGTTGCGGGCCTGCAAGATGACGACTGAACAAGCCTTACCGTACATAAGGATGTTCGCCTTCTCGAGTCGGCGCGTGGTTGCACCGGAATTGAAGTTGCGGACCGCGCACAGGATTTGTCCCGTGCCGGCGCACTCGTCGATGGTGGCGCGTGGCGCGTTCCCGAAAGGAATGCACACGTCGAAGAAGGCGGCAGTTGCCTTGTCCATTCGGGCGTTCTTCTGCAGCTCGTGCCACAGAGATCCGATGTCCCGCACCTGCTTCCGACCTGCCGGGTCCTTCCAGGACAGCGGCACGTTACGGATGGCCATCTTGGTGAGCGTCCACATGTGCTCAACCAAGATTTCGGCCGCGGCGATGCCGCAGCGCGCCTCGATGACTTCGGGCAGCTTCGTCTTGAGCGCCTCGAATTCTCCGTCGTTGGGCCGGTCCACGAATGTGACCCACCAATCCATCTCCGACTTCTTGAGCAGAATGCTCGAGGGCCGGTTCGCCGATCCCACCTCGGTGGTGAGGATGTTCATGCAGGCCGCCGTCATCATGGTCTCAGAGAAACTGGCGACAACGAACGACTTGGACAGCGACCTCACGACGATTTGTCGCGGGTGTACGCCTGTGTTGCCCTGCTTGATATGCACGGGTGGCTTCTGCTTCGGCTTAGCCTTGTCGAAAGGCGGCGGAGCGGGACCGAAGGCGCCCATTTCGGGGGCTGCCTTGTTCTTACCGTCCGGCAGAACGACTGTCGAGCCGCCGGTCGAGGGGAGGGGGATGACACTGCTCCACAAGGAGGCGGTGACAGAGCCCGCAGCGGGGGCCTGGAGGCCTTTGGCAATTGCCACGGCGTCAGAAAGCTTGATTCCTGGGGCTAACTCACCCAGGGTCGACGCAGCGCGCAGCTGCCTCCAGTCCGACACCGTCGACAGATCCAAGATGTTGGTCGTCGCGGTGTCGGGGGTCGCGTGGTCCTTCGGGCGCTTCGCGTCCCGGGGTCCATCCTTCTTCTCCTCGCTCCCTTGCTTCTGCTCGGTTGTGGGCGTCTGCGCACGAGGCCGCTTGCGCGGGTCCTTCGTGGGTTCGTCGATTCGCACCTCCTTCTCCTTGCCCTTGGCAGAGGAGGCGGCAGTGGCTTTTGCGTACGTCAGGGCGTCGACCCCCCTCGTAGTGATGTCATCGATCCTGCTACTCAGTGCCTTGAGCGTGGACCGGATCCCTGCGAGCCCCAAGTCAACCTTGGATAGCTCCTTCTCCACCCGCTCGTTCGTCTTCTCGACGAGCTGGTCAGCTAAGCCGGCAACCACATCGTGGTCCGACTTCATCTTTTCCACCAACTGCGTGACGCCTTTGATATCGTTATGCAGAGTAAGGCGCTCGTTTTGCGCACGCTTCTCCGCCTTCTCACGGGCCACCTCGACGCGCACTTCGCGCTCGTGGGTTCGACTCCAATTTGCAAGGATCTCGGTGTATTCTTCGTCTGCCCGTTCCTTCACTAAGTTCGTGCCCTGGGGGCACGCATATCCCCAGGCTGCAACTATGCGCCCGAGACACTCAGAGATGGGACGCCAGAAGCATCCGGCGCCCTTCAACTCATAGAAATCTTCGTTGACTTCTTCAGTGACGTGACTTTTCAACGCCTCCCGCGCTGACTCCATGAACTCAGCCATGCCGTTTAGGTTCATAGCGACGGCCGCTGCCGCATCTCCTACGGTCCATTTGAGTTCATCTTCGCATCGGGGCCACAAGCCTGGAATGGCCTGGAACCTGATGATGTCGACCTCCATCTCGCTTGGGTCGCGGTCAGGGGTGGGGGACGGAGGCGTGGAAGGCCTGGGCGTGGTGGCCAGGCTCTCGTGCTCAGACGGCAATGATACCGCCAAAGACGAGGCCCGGTCCTGTGGCTGCGGCTGCTCGGCACAATTAAGCGCCGGGTTATCGCGATGGTCAGATGGAGAGGCGGTACGCACCGCTGCTCCCTCTGGGAGGGGTGTAGCTTGCTCGCCAGGCTCGAACATTCCTCCGTAGAGGTCGTTGATCTCCTGGGGTTCACTACTAGACACGTAGGGGATAGCCACCTTTTCAGACGAGCCTTCCCTACTAATGGTTCGGCGAGCGAGAACGCTCTGGCCGGCGTTTGGGAGCGACGCAGCTCCAGTTTGTGGGTCGCGAGCGACCCGGTCTTCGCTGGTGCGGTTGCCTGCCGCCCGCACCGTCGAGCTATCGACGCGAGGGGTGGGTGCAGCCTGTTGGACTCGCAAGTGGGGGGGGATGGGGTCGGCAGACCCCTTGGAAGTGGATGGAGCCATGGGCGTCAGATCGAGATGGTGGTGGTACGAGTGAAAGGAGCGGCCCCTAAAAGGCTACATTGCTGTACTACTTATTATTATAGCGGCGGACTCCATGTCATCTACACGTCATGGCACTGGACTGCACTGCAGTTCGGAACTACCCCACCCCAGGTCGTCATCGAGCAGCACCATCATGCCATAGGTCAGTTTCTTCGCCGCAGAGTTTCGAGGACAAGCATACTCAGGCTACTACCAGTATCCGCGCTGCGAAGATCATAAGGCCTAGTACCAGCTAGTATAGTGAGTACCCATGAGGCTGTTTATTACCCAGGCTTTTCCCCCTGCTGCATAAATCGTGACCAGCGTAGACCGGGCCGCCGAACTGACATACCCTTGGCAGGCCAATGGGCTCGATGTTTACCCTCGGAAAGGTTGTGCGTTCGGTATTGATAGCTGCTTTGTCGCTGGTATCCGAGTCGAAGGCCTCGGCTCAGGATGATGTTCCGACGAGTCTGGCTGGCGTGGATCTGTCTTCGTGAGCTACGGAATCTTAGCTCAATTTTGAAGCCTGCTTATACCTGGATCGTACAGATTGCAGAACAACACCCTCTTCACGCGTTGGCGACCAACGTCCCACTTCATAGCTCCGCACTCGTGGATGAACGACCCATGCGGACCTTCTTATGACCATTCGTCGGGGCTCTACCATTTGTTCTATCAGTTTCACCCTGCACACATCGCCTGGGGAAACATCTCCTGGGGCCACGCCACGTCGGAAGACCTTGCAACATGGACAGATGTCGAAGGCTGGGAAGCCTACAGCGCTGTCGCTATCCCCCCGGGTCCGAACGGGTCAATAGACCATCTCGGTGTTTTCACCGGTTCCGCTCAATTCCTCACTGTCACAGCAAACCAAACCTGGGGTTTGCCCATACAATGTGATAATGAGCCTCTGAGCGACTGCGGTACGCAAACAGTCATGCTTGTGTTCCACACCGCCGTGAAGCATCTGCCTATTGGATGGAGTATACCATACACTGAAGGTGCGGAGACGCAAGCCCTTGCGATCTCCTATGATGGAGGGTTCACATGGTCGAAATTCGAGAATACAAGCATCAATCCTGTCATCGCCACTCCCCCTCCCGACCTTGACGTCACCGGATTTCGCGATCCTTTCTTCGAACTATGGCCAGAGATGGACTCTATAATTGAAGCCGATGAGCCTCATTTTTACGCGGCCTTTGGCTCCGGGATACAACATGTCGGACCACGTCTGCAGTTCTATACTGCACCTGTAGCCAACCTAACACACTGGTCGTATCTCGGCCCTCTCTTCTCCGTCGCAGACAACTCTTCCTGGTCAGAGACCTACTCCGGCTCATATGGGAACAACTTTGAAGTCGCCGGTACGTTCTCCCTCCCGGAGCTCGTCGATAATGGAGGTGACGGAGTGACGGCCCATCACTTCGTCATGATGGGCACTGAAGGCGAGAAAAACTGGCCCCTCTGGTCAGAGGTGGACATCGTGCGCTCAGCCAATGGCTCTGCGGAAAGCATCATACGCTCGTCGGGCGTCATCGACTGGGGAGCGTCCTACGCATGGAACTCTTTCTATGACGAGCCCCATGATCGTCGCATCACCTTCGGCTGGATATCCGAGGATTTGAACACACCTGCCTTGCTCCCGCAAGGCTGGGCCGGAGCTACCTCCCTCCCCCGCGAAATATACGTCCAGGTCTACCAAAACCTCGCAAATACCAATGGTGTCCTTTCGCAGCCTGGATCTTGGACAGCCGTCCAGGACCAGGATGGCCGGTGGAATATGACGACGCTTGCCATGCGCCCCGCTCCGGATGTCGTGGCGGCATTGCGGCAAAATGCGACGATGACTCATGTGGACAACATCGTCCAATCAGCCAGCGTCGCCGCCACATCGCAATTCTACAGCCTGGGCGTGAGCAGCGACTCTGTCAACCTACATGCGGAAATCGATATACCGGTGAACACCACCGCAAGCGTCGGATTCGTTCTGCGCCGCAGCCCAGACGGAGAAGAACAGACAGTCGTTATATACGATCCTGTACATGAGACACTCACGATTAACCTGACATCCTCGACCCTAATGAACGCGACATTTGTCAATAACGCGGATCACATCGCGCCGCTATTCCTCCTTGACACATACAATTCGACGGACGCATCTGCTGTCCAAACCACACGCGAGTCACTGACGCTCGACATCTTCCTCGACAACTCAATCATTGAGGTATTTGCCAACTCTCGTGCCGCGATGATTGGGCGTGTCTACCCGGCGAGAGTTGATTCCTTGGGCATCGGCTATATCGTCGGTCCAGGTAGCGGGCAGGTCGTGTTCAAGCAGATAGTGGTGTGGGAGGGACTCGAGAAAGCTTGGCCGGGGAGACCAGATAACACAAGCACGCAGCTCGTCTATGACACATCGGAGGAGACGAATAACTATACATGGTGGGTCGGTTACTGAAGAAGGAACACGCGTATATTGTCTTGTATACTATTCACCAGACGGTCGGAGTGCTTACTGCGAAGGGACGCCTGAGTCTGCGTAGAAGTGGAATTTTAATACAGCATTGACCACCAATGTCGGATCCCCGACAGCGGCGCTCAGGGATAGCCTGAAAGGTTAGACAATAGTGGTTGAACTAGACTGGCAGGGTGCTACACTCTACCCACCAGGTGGGTAGTAAAAGGAAAATCAGAGTATTTGAGACACGGTGTCAAGTAGCTCGAATCTCTCCAACGTTGGCCTTTCAACCAGCATGAATAAATCATTTCCGCCGCCCACGGTGGCGTTGAACACTACAGTTATTGCGGATCAGTTCCATCGCGTTATACTGGCAGCATCGCACTTTCGACTTACCCCACTGTGCCGTCTTGAGCCATTTCTTCGCATTCGTCATGTCGTGGCAGAACACATAGATCTGTGCAATTCTGAGCATTGGACCAATCACTTCTTTAGGAGAAGACCCGAGACGACTAGGATCCACGGCTAGTTCGGGCCCCTTTCGAACTTGAGACCTATGCGACGTGCGACTTCCCGTCTTGCTGTCCTTGATAGTCCATCCCAGACATTCGAGGGCCTTTATGTTCTCCTGGATCGCCTGAAGCGCGCGGCTTTCGGTGCAGGAGGCCAGGAGGTTCTCTGCGATGCTCTGATGAATGGAGAACAGGGCAGGACGATGTGGCCCCCTTGTTGTGGCGTACGTGGCGGATAGCTTTCTCTCCAGAGAACGCAGCTCCGATAGCGGTTTGCTGTAAAGCTGCTTATGCGACGCAGCAGCGATTTCTTCCCTGCGGCGGAGATTGTCTTCTCCGTCTGCGCGGTCATCTATACAAAGACGGCAGTCGCATTCATCGGTCATATGCCACCCCCTCTCGAGAGTTTCGCGGCGCTGGAAATACGGCAAGTCCGAGGGCATGTAAGATAGAGTGACTTCTTCGCCGAGTTTCATCGCCCGTACCGCTCGGACTACCATGATGTTGCCAATGAAGGTATAAGACGAGTTAGGCGCACAGGAATGGTTAAACAGGGAGGCCAATGGATAGAGACCGATCGGCGTATCATCGCTGTCTCCGAAAGCCTCGGACCCTTGTGACTTAAAACCTCCAGGCCGAAGGGACATTACCCCAAAACAGTTATGGGTACAGATCGATTCCAATCGAGCGATGTCTATACGATGACTCGGCTGTAGAGGATCGAGTTCGACGGGTGAGTCGGAGTCTGGGCACGGCGGATGTGTTGAAGGAGGAGGCGGATAGTCCGGACCTGCATATAGGTGGAAAACATGATCATGGAGGTCAGGATTGCCGTAGATTTTGGCCACAGCACACGCAACATTGGCGCTCTGTGTCCGTCTATCCATCCTTGATGTCAACATGTTCATCGTCATTTGTAAGACGGAAGATTGTAACTCGGCAGCGGAGGCAAAAGAAAACGGCTTCGCTACAAGCTATCAAATTGGAGTTCGGTGAACGATCCAGTATACAGCATGAGGATGCGCTCACAACTCACCAGCAAGTCGCCTGTTTGGATATCTCTAGTTGCTGCCACTCCTCGTCCTCCGCCACGATTCGGCATTTGTTTGACCTCGATAGGGCCCGTGTAACCAGCAATGTCAAGATAAGGACCAGTCTGTGACTGCTTGAATAACTGCGTCCAGTCGTAGGTACCGGTGCTGCACTCTTGAAGTCGTTGATTACAACGTGTGATCCAGTCCACGACGTCGGTATCCTTGGGATGTGACGACCACCATTGTTCGAACAGTGTCTTCGCTGTCTGGTACCTCTCTCTCCCATATTCAGCCTTCGCCTCTCTGAACAATGCTTTGCCGCGGTGTGCCTCTGCCACCCCTGCGGCACAGCGAACATGGTGTGCGTCAGCACAGGCGGCCGAATAGAACTTGAGCCGAAGGTATCCTTCAGAGCGATTGAGCCGCAGAACCAGCGACTCTGGTTCACAACGCAACCCGTGCGAATACGCAAACACCGCAGGCAGCCAGTGTACAGCTTTGAAGTAGTCGTTGCCGCGTGCTTTCCAATGGTCAGCATCCGAGGGCCATGCGTTGAATCTATATACCCGCGACCCCGACTTCCATCGTGCGCCATGCAACACTTCATCACGAGGGTCGAGGAACACAATATCTGTGGGAGAGTCGACACGAATGATGGCGTTCGGACCCTGAGTCGCCGCCTTATAAGTTGGCTCGAGTATGGCCATTGTAACACCGATGGGGAAAAGAAGATCGACGTAGTCGAGTAGAGCCTCGTAGGCCGTCGGGAAGTTGTATATGGAAAGGGTTCGTACATCTCCGTTGACGTCCTCGACCACCGTTTGAATAGCGACAACCTTCGCTGCAGCGCAATGCTCATTAATGACTATTATTTTCCAATTTAACTGACTTACTGCAGGGTGCAATGGAACGACACAGTAGATAAGACCCCTGAAGAACAATAACTCAGCGCATATGCACAGAATGAGAGCTCGTAGTCATACAAGATGTGTCTTACGCATGAGCATGTCGGAGCAGTTTACTGTGCAACGTGTTTGAGCGTAAGGACAGTCGAACGAAGCAAGCATACTGACTTGGTTTTAGTTGATGTAGCTGGCGCTTGCACGAGTGTTTGGGGAATCCTATGACGGTGAATCGTGTTTGCATGTAACCTTCTTCTAGACTTTCTTCCTCTTGTTCCCGACGAAGGCGTTCTTGGTCTGCCACCAGTAACTCCCGTGGTACAGTGGGCCCTGGAACCGGAGGCTTTTTGCTGTCGTTTTCGAACCAGGCCTTGTAATTTTTGATATCTTCAGGCGTTGACATGAAAGACAGCGGAGGGGGACCATTGCGCGGCGCCACCGCTCCAGATTCACTGAATGCAGGAACACCGCGCAAGAAGTCCTGCATAGCAGCAGGCCCACTCGACAACGCGCTGGGGTCAAACTGGGACATTATGCCTGCAAGCTCTGCGGGAGTGATTCCCATTTGAGCCATCATACGGGTGAGCAGTTGGGGATCCATTCGAGCAGGAGAACAAGCGGGATGGGGATATGGAAGGCCTCGCGCGTTTTATCGTCCATCGCCTCGTGTATTTTGAGTTTCGTAGGTAGACACAAGGTTTGGTGCGAATAAAAGGAAACAGCGTTTACCACAACAAATTGTCAGCCGAGCAAACCTTTTCGTTACCTTTTCGAGCAGCTCCGGATCACTGTTCGACTACTCAGTATAATGGCTGTGCCCCTCATGCATGAGAGCTTGGAGTTGATTGTGATAGACTTGATGGTCAGTCGGTCTGTGAAATAGATAACACGCGGTGGCATAGCTTTCAACCACTGAATATTGCAGAC
The DNA here is from genome assembly GCA_001632345.1 of Daedalea quercina L-15889. NCBI lineage: Eukaryota > Fungi > Basidiomycota > Agaricomycetes > Polyporales > Fomitopsidaceae > Fomitopsis > Fomitopsis quercina. The sequence goes on along the minus strand of KV429045.1, from coordinate 116,635 downwards.
AGGCACGCTGTTACAACTGGGTTCAATGATGTTCGGCCTCGTGTCCTTCACTGTGTCCAAGAGCATGATCGCGATTGTACTTCTCGTGGTCAAAGAGAGGGCCGATGGGAGGCGGCAGGTTACGCTCCCTAGTCACGCCTTGTAAGCGACGTCCGGGCATGAGACAAAATACAGTAGAGCTCGCACCATTTAGTTCCGTCAATAGCCTCAGGTGCTGTATGCCAGTCAGACAGTCATCATGCAGGTATGATGCCAGCACTCACGTCGGTACGGATCGGGATGTAGCTGTTCGGCCAAATCAACCTCGGCTTTCTGCAGGATAGTGGCTAGCTCTCGGGGGTCATGCACATTTCTTATGGTTGAGAAACGCATGTGGAACCGAAGTGTTCAACGTCAACAAGACTAACTCATGGGTTGCAGTAGTCCAACAACGCACCGGTTTCTCTCAAATTCGGCACGAATAGCAAGGGCCCTCCCCCTCCAAGCGGCGCGGTTGACAGTCCAGTTCAACTCATTGCTGAGGTATCTCCTGTATAGGCCTTGGACGTACTTCCTGTGGGCGGCGGTGAATGGCGAGGGTGCGGACATGGTCGCGTTGTGGCTGAGGTTCCCGTTCGCGCTAACAGGTCGAGCTCCATACAGCTGGGCGCTTGATACGGCACGTGTCCGACTTGCGACGGTCGTCGGCGACTTCGAGTCGAATTGAACCGTGACCGCGTGACCTACCGTGCACCGAGCCGTCCAAGGGATCCGGGCCATGGAATAATATCCATTTCGCCACTGTTATGCTAATAGACAGTACACAGCACACATCGACGTACTACGAGAGCAAGACAAACGATACATGACACGCACAACACCACTAGGCCATCCAAGTTAGCGAGAATAACACCCCGGAGCGTAGTAACTCTTATGGTACAGATGAGGAACCTTCCGTGTCCACAGACGGATGCACCATATAATAGACACGTACATCGTCCCCCTGGCCATCAAACGAAGGTTGAGCGCTACTCTCCTCCATAGACTCGGGCAGCGATTCTTGGACGTCGCCCCTAATCTCTATGAGATAGTTGTCCTGGAAAGAAGGATGAGCGAGGCGAGTGGTCTACAGATATGGACAGACTCACCTTGACAAGCTTCCTGAGCATTTTCGTGATCAGCTCCTTCTCGTACTCAAGCTCCTCGACATCTTGGACCTCTGCCTCTTTCAGTTCCAGATACCAATCGATCAGCTCATCGCGGTCTACACCTTTGCCCATCTCCCGCTCCACTTGGGAAAGGTGCAATACGATGAGGCTCTGCAAGGTCATATATTTGTCATGCGTAATGACCATCCTCCTCTTCGGACGCGGCACTGGATCAGGGGCTATGCTTGAGGTAGGATCCGAGGACGCCGCGCCATGGAGATCACTTGAGCTGGCCCCATTAGCACCACTGGATTCATTGTAACTTTGCTCTGTCTCCTCCATGGCGGCCACCTCTGCAGCTGACATCTCCACATCTTGACTTTCCTCGTCTTGCTGGCCAGTCCGGGGGCGGCGATCACCATCCCGTTCGCCTTCCAGCTCCTCCTCGTCGAAGTCAATGTCGTCTTGTTCGACGTGGATGATCGACTGCCGCAGCAGACTGTAGGCTTCTCGCACGAAGGCAGGAGTGATCTACATACGTAGTTGAGCACTAGCTCGAACGAGCTCTATACACAACTCACCTCTGCGGTGCAGTTCGCCCGAGCGATAGCCTCGCTCAACCGGATCATGCTTTCTAGTTGACGAACTGTGATCCGGTATGAGTTCTTGCCAGTACCGGATGCGTCATCTTGGCGCAGAATCCGGTACTTCTCCACAAGGACATCCGCTGCTTCCGGTGTGAGCTTTATTAAAAACACCGTCAGCTGAAATCAGCGTAGGCACAATGATTTCAACCCACTTTAGGATTGAATGTCCTCGCGTATCGGATGTACCTTTGAAGAGCTTCGGTGCTGAACTCCGGATGAATCGCTTCGTCCTGGAACCGATGCACGTTCACGATATGCTTCGCGATGTTCAGGTCGGACTTCTCATCGCACTCGTCGAGCACAACGAAGAACAGATCGAATCGACTCATGATCGGCGCGGTCATCGCCACGTTCGCTCTGAGCGATTTCTTTCGGTCGTAGCGCCCTCCGATAGGGTTCGCTGCCGCTAGGATAGACGTGCGCGCGTTGAGTGTGGCATGTATACCGGCCTTCGCGATGGAGATCGTCTGCTGTTCCATAGCTTCGTGGATCGCGACCTGGTCGGAGATGTCCATCTTGTCGAACTCGTCAATAGCGCAGATGCCGTTGTCCGCCAACATGAGTGCACCAGCCTCGATGGTGAAATCGCCAGTCTCTTCGTCCTTCACGACGGCGGCCGTGAGACCAGCAGCTGACGAAGCCTTGCCAGAGGTGTAGACTGCTCGAGGAAGGAACGAGCAAATATACCTGTATGACAGGTTAGATGACATTATAGTGGGAAATGGCTGATGTGCTCACTTGAGGAATTGCGATTTGGAGGTAGATGGGTCACCAACGATACAAATGTTGATGTCCCCACGGAGATGCATCCCTTCGGATGTCTGTTTGTGCACACCTCCCATAAGCTGTAGGAGGAGTCCCTTCTTAACAATGTCGTGTCCATAGACAGTCGGAGCGATGCTCTCAACTAGCCGCGAATAGATATGGTCCGATTCGATCATACGCTTGAGCTCCTCGAACTCAGGTTCTGTGAGCGACCGCGCGAATGTTTGCGCGTCATCTTCGCCGGATTCTTCTTCTCCCCGTATGTTTGTACCAGCCTGGGGTGTTTCAACATATCGTCAGACATAGCGTGACTGAAATACTTACCCGTCCATCTGCGTCATGAACCATACAGGCCAAGAACGCCGTCTTGTATTGCAGGTCTCGCACACCCAAACTCTTCAGTCCAGTCACACCTGCGCCGCCGACGGCAGCTGCTGCCGAGTTGGCTCCTGATCGTGCAGCTTCGCGCATCAGTTCAGCCTTGTTGCCACCAGGTAGCCCCAGCTGGCTCACGTCCGGAACGACAATGAACGTGCCGGTGAACACGCATTTGTCTCCTGCCTTCGCACGCTCTACGAGCTCGGAACGGAGGATGACGTCGAGCGACCGCGGCATCGACCCGGTAGGGATCTCAGACGGGTTTTCTTGGATGCGAACCTTCTGCCAGTCCGTGAACTTCGAGCTGTCAGTCTGAAGTTGCCAGGCAATCCGGTTGCCACAGGTCGGGTTAGGACATAGGCTCGGCTAGACAGAGTGAGTTCAGAGAGAAGGTATACAGAACGCGATCATACCTCAGTATATTTGAACTGCTGCTCGATTTCATTCACCAATCCCCCGCATACCTCGCAAATGAAACTGCCATAGAGCAATTCCGGCCGCACCTCGCTCGTCCGCGTCACGGTACCACTGATACTCATCAAGGTGCCAATCTTGTCCGTCCTGAGATCCCGGATACCCGAGACCAAGGGTAAGTGGTAGAAAGCGACATTGAACTCGCGTGATTGCAAATTGACAGAGTCCGTGGCAGCAGCGGTGGGGTTCAATTTGAGGTATTCTGGTTCAAACTCGGCGACAAGGTTATGCAGAGCGCGGCGGATATACGGGAGGAAGCGGTAGTACTGTTTCTGAATGGCGTCGGCGAGAACATCGTCTTTTTGCAGTAGATGCCCATAGTCCACATAGATGGTAGTCAGCTCGTACTCCCGCATGGTGTGGATCTGCTCAATATAGATGAGCTCCCCGTCTGGCGCGGCCGGGATACCGCCGTCTGAGGCAGGTGTAGGCGCCAATGTCACCTCCTCGGTGAACCTACATCGATATAATGAGTATATGACTTGCGAGCAAAGGATACATGAGCACATGAGGGCAGGTCATGGTTGAGACGCTGATACCCGATTGTCATCTCAGGCCAGCAGTAGGTGAGTTGACTCGAACTGCCCGAATTTGAACGGTACGATGATGAGATACAATATCATGTATGATACGGAAATTGCGTCGAAAACTAATCAGATGGGACAAGGGGGTGAACTCACGTCCTCAGGAACGCCTCGAAGCTCTCCTGTACACTCTCGCCAACCGCGTCTTTCACGATCGGCACGTCACCATCTATCTGGTTTCTCGGTCTCCGCCGCCTACGTGCTGCGCGCTCCTGGTTATCATCTACTTCCTCCGCTTCATCATCACCTAGGTTCAACGCGTCGACCGGTACGCGGTTGCGCTGCGGTGTCCTTCGTTGCGGCGTATGTCGACCGTTGGAAGATTGCGAGCCAGGAGGTGCGCTGCTGGGTGGTAGGGAAGAGTGGAGGAGAGGTGGAGAAAAAGATACGCCGTCGACGTCCATGGTAACACAAGAGAGGGGGAGAGCGCGAAGGAAGATGTATGGAGAGCATGAAGACGCGTCCGGCGAAATGAGACACGAGAAGACCGGCCCTAAAGTAACGCGTGCCGCGTGTGGCTCCAGGCTCGCCGCAACTGATCCTGCGTGCAGGTCGCCAAGTACTTACTCGTCCAGTTTCCGTACATCACTCATTCCCTCTTTGCTCTGCTCGCGATGGAACTAGAGCCTCTTGATCCAATCTACGTCAACAAACGGTTATCCCAGCCTCCTTTTGTCACTGTCCCAGGAGTCGTTAATGTCCGAGACCTCGGTTCTTACCCTAGCCAGACATCTCCTGGCTTCATGACACGACCTGGCTTCATCTTTCGCTCCGGCGAAGTCTCGTCTATTACAGAAGAAGGTATGTGTGGCAACCTTATATTTGAATCAGAGGTGCATACCAGTCTGATCGCAGTACAGGCAAAGAGAAGCTCAAGGAATTGGGTGTAGCCACCATTTATGACCTGCGCTCGGACACAGAGATCGAGAGATATGAATCACCGTGTCCTGATATTGACGGCGTGGAGATCATCCGTACCCCGGTATTCAAGACGGAAGATTATAGCCCACACATGATGGCCAAGTGCGTCAGGGCAGATGACAACCGATTGCCTATGTGATTTATCGTGGCCCATGCTGCTGGCAGGCGGTTTGAGTTATATGCCAGTGGCAAGACAGAAGTGCGTTCATTTGATGTTCATTCTCACTCATGTTGAGGGCCCCTGAAAGGCACTCATGGAATTGTACTCGCAAATACTGGACCATGGTGGTCCCGCCTTCGCAGCTATACTGCGCCATGTCCGGGATCGACCAAACGAAGCATTCGTGTTCCATTGCACAGGTCTGTGTACAATATTTCCCCGAACAACTTTCGGTATTGAGTAGTTGCTGGCTAGCTGGCAAGGATCGCACTGGTGTAGCTGCCGCGCTGCTACTCGCTGTAAGCATTTCTAAGCACTCACTTACCCGTGATCAATCATGATGCCCGTGGTCGCTTCATACAGCTTGCAGGCGTCAATGATGATTTAATTGCTGAAGATTACGCCTTAACACGCGTAGGGAGGGAGCCAGCTCGTCAGATGGTCATGGCACGCCTCTCACAAGTTCCCCTGTTCGCCACGAACACAGAAGCAGCACTCAACATGTTTACTTGTCGGTACGTAGGAGAGCACCCTACTCTTGACGAAGTCTAATGTCTGGTCGCAATATTTGCCTTCAGGCGTGAAACGATGCTAGCGTTTCTGACATTACTTCGCGATCGGTATGGAGGTGTTGAGGGATACATCAATACCTTCGCTGGGCTCTCACCGGAAGATATTCAGCGAATCCGCACGAATCTCCTGGTTCCTACGAACGGCCGTTCAGACATTCTGCCATGACAATATCTGCACCCACAAACACCATAGAAATCCTGAAATCGAAATAATTTATTGTATCATACTGTCCCGGGCGGCGTATAATGGGCTTGATGAGTCTGATGGGGAGTGAGGCAGATGAGCGATGTGGAGTCGATGAGGGTGATTCAAGAGCTTCACCATGAGACGAATGAAGGGGTCAAGTAAGTACGAGCTCGATACGAAATGAGCGCGATCACGACTTCCTATTCAGAGTCAACGTCCGTGGTGGCTGCCTCCCCTGCGTGGGTAAAGTCGGGCTGATAGGCGGGGCTCCAAGAGTCGAAGCAAGCAATCCGTTCTGTGTGCGTGCCTTTGGGTTGAGCGGGGAAAGTACCCCACTGGTTCGCGAAGGCGGCCTCGCCGGGCCCTCGCCTCCCGTCACTTTCCGACGTATCTGTGGACGTAGGGACGACGGTGCCGCGGGCGTCGACATCGTCGGCCCGTTCGTCGGCTTGTCATTCACGGAGAACCCCGCGAAGGGAGTGGTATCCGTTCCGAGAGCCTGCCGCCGCGCCTTCTCGTGCCGGCCTTGTACCAATCGGAAGTGCGAGAGCAATTCCTGCCACTTGATGTCTTCACGGCCTAGCTTAGACCGCGTTGAGGAGATGCTTGTTACCGTCCTAATTTCAAAATTTGAGCAAGATAGGAAAGTATTGCAATCTCATAGCGTAGGCACTCACGACTTGGGAGCGATGTGAAGGAATCCTGCTGAGTTCACCGCGCTAAGTCGGTTCCTCAGCGAGACGAAGGCAGAGCTTTGCGGCAGCAGCATGAGCAGTCCGTACAAGCACTTGAATAGGTGCGGATATTTCTCTGGCTCCAAAAGTTGCAATCGAAGATCTGACACAATCAACTCGTTAGCCTGGCTCGGTTCGTTGTGAACGAGACGTGCATGTGAACACGGGCGACTCGATTAACTGCACCAGCTTGTCTATTTGAACGAGCAGTGGTACTGTGATCTCGAGGTCCGCGCTGGATTCGCAGGCATCAGTCAGACGTCTGGCACAACGATATTCGCAGACCTACAAGATATACAGAAGATTTGATGCATGCTCGTATGCTTGCGCAAGGAGGCAAAGCGAGAAAACCGCAACAGCATTGTGACACCACGAGCGATATAACGTGGTAAACAAGGCTTGCCCGTCTTGCTGTTACCAGTCAGTCAACCGCTCTGGCAAGAGAAGGATATAGGCAACATACACGAGTCTCGAGACTCTTCAAACGCCTGCGGAACTCCGCTAATTCTGGCGAGGTAATGAGGATCATATTGAGCTTTTGGACCATGCCGCTCGCAAACTCGAGATCCTATGGACACGCTTAGTCCATGAGGTCACTGAAGGCTCATCACACGAACCTCTTCCTTCTCCAAAATCTCAGCGAACGTCCGATATATCCTCTCCGTATTGAGGTTTAGACATAGCTGGCGAATGATCAGGCTGCCTCGCGCTTCCAAAAGGCCTCTGTCAGTGCTAAATAGATCCAAAAGGTTGACCATGAAAGCCTTGAAGTAGCTCTCGTCGGAGCTCGATGATATTTGTGCGATGAGCTGAAGGTCGCTTTTGACCACCTATGCATGGCGAAATCAGTTTGCTCCTTCCACCTGTTACAATAGAATGAACCTCTTCCGAAGGATCTGAGAGCGTCTTCAGTAATGCCGGGAATGTGCCGTCATCGATTGCAAGAATCTATAGACGAGACGTCAAAACGACCGATAGACGCACTACAGGGCATACCTTTTTCGGTGCCTTCTGGTGCAACATGATCAACCACTTGAGAGCTGCAACTCGCGTATCCTCGTGCTCGCTGAGGAACTGGATAGTGAGCGCATTCACAGTAGCCTGATAGTCAATTTGCTCCGACTTCTCCTGCAGCAAAGACGCTTCCGGTGACGTTTGCGCTTGCGGCATGCTGATGGCCGAGATAGGAGAAGCTGGACGGCTGGTCTGCGACGCCGACGGGGCAGTGTCGACTGCTAGTGCAACGCCACTCTGCAAGGCATTCGTCCGAGTCCGCTGAGAGGACGCCGTGGGGGGCCTTTCGTTCGTTGCAATGACTTCTGGGGGCGACAGTGTTTCCGGAGGAGAGGTTGTATCGCGCGCTGCCAGACCATCCTTTGCCACTATAGGTTGTCGCGAAGGAGCCAGTGAAGCGAGCGCGGGAGTGGGCGAGCTGGGCGCCACCTGGGAGGCAGCGGAGGAAGACTTGTCGGTGCCTTGTCGGGTCGATATATCGGTGGGAGGAGGCAAGGACTGTATCACATTTAGCAGTGCCTTGTTTGTTCTGAGAGCAGCGGATTGGATCATGGGTACATGGTGGGATAGATTGGGCAAGATAACCGAAATCAGTCGTGGGGTGAAAGGGACCATGACGTGCTGAACGATGGTAAGAAACTCAGTGAGCCACCTCAGAGCAGTGGACTGTTGGATCGTATCGTCTGAGCAATCATCAGCACTGGAACAGAAGACAATGTCAGAAGACTGACGCTGATCGTCCAGTTGCTGCAGAAGGATCTCGACTATCGCGGCATAGTCGATTTTGACGCCTTGCCCAGGTATCCAATCTTAAACAAAGTTAGCACAGAAACACAACGCACACGACGTATGTAACTCACGCCCTGCATCGCGTCCTGGGTGATCAGGCTGCTTCTCATCTGGTGACGCCAAAGAACTGTCGTCGGCCTCATCATCATCCAGGAATGGTCCACGGTCGGAACCAGGTATTGTTATCTCTTGCACCTTGTCCTTCTCGTTATCGGGTCGGCGAGTCTGTTCGGCTACCTCGCGCTTCGCTTTAAGCTGCTCTTCATGCTGCCGTTGCACAGCGGTCACCTCTCGAATCTCGCGGAGAAAATCGGCGAGCAAGTTCTCCGTCGCCACTCGTACGTCCTCTGTTGGATCTGACAAATACTTCCTAGAAGGGAGAGGTGAATGCGGTCATCGTGATCGAAGGGGGAATGGCATACAGTAGACCGTCAAGGAACTCCGGTAAGTATGTGATGAGTTCCAGTTCGGGTACCGAGTCAAGAACGGTGATCCAGGAAACCAGGTAACTCCTGGTGAAAGGACTAAGGACATAGATCCTTTCCGACAGTAACGGTATAAAGCGCGCGAGGGAGAACGCTTTACGTGCGCCGTTGATGTCTGCTCCGTTCGCTATGTCGTCCGGATGTGGTACCAAGATGTTCGCGTCATTCGCATCCTCGGGTGCTTTCTGTGCCTTTTCTATCTCGGGATAATGGGGTATATAGACAGAGGCTGTCTCTGCGACGATGTCTTTGAGTAAGCGATCGAGTAACTCGGCACCATTCTTAACGGATAGCTCGGAATCTGCAGCCAGCTGCGCCGTGGGTTATGTATGTTGCCTTTAGAGCCAACAGACAGACGAACCTTGCTGAGGGCATCAAAAATAGGGTTGAAGTACACCAGTATCTCCCCCTTCGATACCTTCGCAATATTGTAGAGGCATTCAGCGGAGAAATATCGTACTCTGTTCTCGGAGTCCGTGAAGCAGACGAGCAGAGGTTCGATAAATTTCTCCATGTAGGGTGCAATTTCCACACCAAGAGCAATCGCAGTTCCAGCGAGACCAATGAGGCCACCATTTCGGACGTGAAGCGGATTCGTTGGATTACTGAACATATCCACGAGCTGGTCAATTATTTGGCCAATACGACGGTGGTCTCCCTGCTGGTGACATTCACGTATTTGCCTGGCAGATTGTCAGCCTGTATGTGCCACCGTCGTTACAACGAGTCTGCTTACTTCTCCAGCTCGAGCGCTGCCGCTTTCCGCTTCTCGTACATCTTGTCTACCAACTGCTTCGAGATGCCGGACTCTACCACGCATAATCAGCGGGTTCCAGCCCTCTGCCGTGCTATATATCATACCCATGGCGACGAGTTGTGTTCTCCTTCCTGATTTCTGGATGAGGTCTGCCTTTGGCGGGCAGGAGGAAGAGCATGGAAGCAGACGAACAGAGCGCGACACAGACCGCTGCGAGCAAGCGCGTCGCGCCTCTGAATCACATCCGGCGACAGACCACGTGAGGTCGCCCTGCGTCACCCCGAGTCCGACTGTCCGAGGTCGTGCACTCGAAGTCTCGAATAGGTCCTGCCGTAATCCCTTACTCGTGTCGAGGATGGACGACGATACCGAGGCGTACATCTTACTTCTACTATCAGACAGCAACCTTCCGACGGGCTCTTTCGTAGCATCCGCGGGCTTGGAATCCTATGTGACTCATGGGTTCTTTTCGTCTCCCACTCAGTCGCTGCAACCGCGCAACAAGATGGACGCGACGATAGACTTTCTGCGAGACAGCCTCAAATCATACGCAAGAAGTGCGCTCCCATTCGTCTCCGATGCGCATGACACCATTCGGAAATTATTGTTGGCACCACAAGACGCGCCAGAACAGTCCTTGGATTCGGAGCTGCAGATGATCACAGCGCTGGACGATCTGTACGAGTCGATGACCCTGAACCATGTCGCCCGCCGTGCATCCAAATCCCAAGGCGTTGCTCTCCTCACGCTGTACTCCAAGGGCTTCTCGAGACCATCTACTCGGAGGCAGCGTCAGACACAAGTAATCGAGCCTCCTTCCACCGATAATGAGTTCTGGGAGACTCGTGCTGGGATATTTGTGGAGAAATTGAAATCGCTTATACGACAAGACAGAACGCCTGGACATCTCCCTATATGCTGGGGCGTTCTTACTGCTTGCCTGGATCTATCACGAGGTACACCCGATCTTCTTGTTCGCAGACATCCTTGCTGAATGATCGACCGTTAGAACGGAGCCAATTCCTTCACTCGTTCCTACACGTCCGAAGTCTATTGTCCGCTTCAGTGCGGCTCAATACAATAGGACCGTACGCAGCCCAGCAACTTCTACTACACTCTGTTAGACCGCTCGTCGAGGCAGAAGCGATGAGGAGCCGAGACTTGCATACAGAGATTGGCAGTAGTCACTCGGGCGGTCCCATCGAGGAGACTAAACATGGACCTGCGGTAACCTGGCCCTTGGGCGAGATACTAGCTGCGCGGCACGACCTCCAACATTCCAGAATCTTCAACAGTTGACGCGGTCGAAATACTGTACAACACGCTCTCATACTCCCCGGTGGTTGCAGGATCACTGCAAGAGAAAAACGTACACGTGGTTGGACAATTACGTCGATGTGACCAGCGCAAGCCGTGCCGATACCTCCGCCTGCGACCGTACCAAGCTAGCAAGGTATGAGACCATCAGTGTATCCTGTGAGAAGACGGGGTGAGTGGTGTCCGCCGTACGTTCTGCGGCAGTATTGTTTCGTACCTGCAAGCTGGAATTGAACCCCTTCTTCTCCAGATCCTCCGTGCTTGCGCCCAGTGTATCCATAAGGTATCGTCCTACCACAGCGTCTCCCTTCACCTCGCCTGCGAGGACGGACTGTACATACGATAGGACACGGTCCAACATGTCCGCGACAGATTTGAGGGACTGCTCCAGGACCTCAAGATCTGTTACGGGATGTGGCGTGGTGCTGTTCGGGGCGGTAGCCGTTGTGGTCAAGAGATCGACTACAATGCGACTATCAGCTTCATGTAACAAATGGCTTGGCATTGGACGTACGACCGCTGCGCTCCGTTTCATTGAATCGAAGCTCGCATGGAATAGGCACAAAGACGCAATTTTCGGGCTTCGGGTATACACCAACTGGTGACCTATGATATACTGATGTTAATCGAGGAGTCCTGATTCGCCCTCTCCGCAAGAGAGCACACACCCAATGTATGCCTTCACGCAGGCCTTTTCGCCTTCTACTACGCCCGTATTTACCGCCAGATGCACTACCTGGTGGGGTGTTGCCTCTTGTGAGTAGAAATCGTGGATTAGTGCAGAGTATGTGTTGAGGTTGGAGCCGGTAGAGTACCTACAATTGAATTGAGCTTCTGTGATGAAAGCGAACAGATTGACATACCATCCTACGATGACCTCCTTCGGGTTGACTTTGTGGTGCAGATCATACATCGTCTTCAGGTAGTCCATGTCTACCGCGACTTGCTCCTCCGTCTCGCTGTGCAGGACGGCGAATGACGAGCGTACTTCAACTTCCCCATTGTCGGAACGTTTTCCGAGTAGTGTACCAATGACACGTTCTTGAGACTCCGTTCGCCGCAGATAATGGTCGAGTATTGAGAACAGAGCGACCGGATGGACTGTGACTGAGGTCGGTGCCCGCCTAACGAACGATAATCAGCGAGATTTTCCGAGGTTTGAAATATCCTGCACGTACCCTGGCGTCGAGATGAACCCAGGGGCGGTGTTTTGGACGTAGACCGCAGACGATTCTACAGTGAGAGACATTTTGGAAGCGTAGATCGCAAGCGAGGACAAGATCAGCCACAGCGCTTGACCAGCGTGAAAAGTCGTCGGCTATTCCCGACACGCCCTTTGCTCCGTGACACGAACACCCAAAATGCCCTCCGAAGAGACAAAGGTGAGCGGTCCCCCCCCGTGCCCCGCTGCGTTCGTACTCACTGTCGCTTCTGCAGGAAAGGATTATTAAGGCAGTAGAGCTCGGACGCGTATGTTTTGTTGAAGCAATGGCGGGTCGTGTGCGCAACGTTAACGTCGCATTCAGACTATCGTCCACTATGGTTGGATACCTTTCATCATCTACATTGGCTATACGAGGAGCAACCCGCAGCCGTCGTTGATCAAGTGCGTATATACCTTTCTCCCCGAATGGCGAATATAACACCCCTGCAGGTTGATTAGTCCCCTTGCATGATCTCGAGTTTTACGTCTGTACACCTAATTCATCGTTTATCTTCGCCTTGCTTGCAAAGCTTTGAAGGATCTATGACTACCACATGAATCGCCTGATCTTCTGCGCGACGAGATGGCTATGGTGAGCAAATTTCCTTCTCGGGCTGCTATGATTACACGTCGTGGTGGCACCTCTGGTGCTCTGATCGCCGCATGGACTCCATGAGGGCTACTGTGTGTTGTAACCGTCCGCTCGTGGACCGGTTTATACGTACGTGACGCGTGAAGAAGTTGACAAGGCCAGATATGAGCTCTTTCGTCCGTGTTCTACCGTGCACGCCTTGGTTCAGTCCCATTAACGTTCGTGTAGGACAGCCACATCGATATACCCCAAGGGAGAACAGCGAAGCAAAGTGCGACAACTGATGGTACACTACAAGCTTAGACAGCAGGAAGGTCACAGGTAGACTCTTCGAAGTTCGCAAGCCGCAGTGATGCGTTTGCAGATAGGGCAGAGTTTGGTGGCCCCTAGACATCGCAGCCAACACTCGCGACAACACGTATGCCAGCAGCCTGTCGAAACGGTAGGCTCGGCGTAGGCATCGAGACATATGCGGCACAGGAGTGAAGTAGACGATGAGCCCCTTGTCATAACCTGAATGGAACAACAGGTTATGACTAGCGTTACGGTGAGTTGCAGAAAACTGACCATCAACTGTACTTTACTCTCCAGGGCCTGGATTAATGTGGCGTCGTCTTTATCCCGTCTCGCCTTCTCAATAGCCTGATCCACCTCCTCAGCCTCGGCGATACCCATGACTTCGTTCATGGTACGCTTCATGGTACGCTTCAAGTCGCCCACGTCATCCAACTTCCGCCGCACAAGCTTTCCAGTCGCGACCAAATCCCTGAGTATTGTACTCCTCCCTCCTGCATGACCTGCGGAAGTGTTGAGTTCAGCATTGGAACTAGGATCCCCGTCATGGTGTCCGTTGGCAAGTGGAATGATATCGCCTTCTGTGAACTGCGCCGCACCGAACAACACGTCATCCTCTCCGTCAACGTCGATTTCCTCATCAACGTCTTGCTGGTTCCGATCACGGATGTCGAAGCCCGTTCCTAACAGGCACCGAGGTTTAGCAATGACAAAGGAGAAAAACGAAGCCCAACGTATACGTACCTCGGAAGCTTACACCGGCAGTCACGCTCTCGACGAGCCCTTCTCCATCAATGTCAACTTGTAGGTCGTCATCTTCGCCTTCTGGCGTACTTCTATGGGCTGTGTCCTGTTCCAAACTGCTAGTGTGTGCCAAGCAGGAATCGACATGTGCTTCCACCACGTCCGTATCGCCCGCGACGACCCTCCCGCACACTGGACAAACTGTCCCTTCTTCACTTTCACCTCTTCGGCTACCGTGACGTCCACCCCACCATTGTGTCTCATCCTCTTCTCGTGTCAGTTCTCGGAGCTTTGCATGTCGCTGCTTGCGATGATTCCGTATGGTACGGACGGTCTTGGTGATTTGGTCAAGAGTCAACTCAGAAGTCGAAGCGAGGTTTTGGCCTGATGGTCGGCTGCTGAGGCTCTTCCGAGCCTTGACCGCTGAACGACGAGATCGGCTGGTCATGCTATTATGTTGTCAGCCAACATGGTACGTTACACCAACTGTCCAACTTACCCTTCGTCCGGTTCTGCGTCAGCGAGGACCTCTGCGGACCCTATCTGGTGTATGATCTCATCTACTCGGGCCATTTCAAGTTCACCATGCTTCTCAAGGAGTCGAATGGGGATAGGATCATGGCATATTGGACATGGCCTTGTCTCCGCACGTTTGGCTAAACGATCGCAAGTATCGGCTACCATAGAAATTCAGGGTGAAGGAGACTCACATCTTTTCACCGGAATATCTTCAGAATCCTTGTCACTCCCAGCTCTAGTTTCCTCCTTCACCGACGCTTCCCTCACTCTCTTCTTTCCTTTGCTACAAGGGCTCCCCTCAGCGTCTAGTTCCGAACGTACAGACGGGCGCAGTTGTTGGCAATACGCACTTTGCACCTCTGGTGGCCGACATATCTTCAATCTTGGGGAGGGGAGATATGTTTCTCGTGGTATGCGATATACGCGCTGCCCTTGCTCAGGGTTCCGGTGTACCGGCGAGGATGGATTCGTCCGCAGGGCGTTGGATGAAAAGGTCGACGCGATCAAGCGCCCAATGACGAACGCGTCTTGTATCACGTGTGACGCGACACGGCCGCTGAAACCCCCGCATTGGCTCACTCTCTGGTCCTTCGTAATGGTAGCACAGAGTGCTTTTCCCGTGGGTCCTCGCGGAAGATTCGCCACACCTGACCATCCGTGCACATTGCATATATCTCGCCTAGGATCACCCATGGCTTCGCGCTGCCAGCGGAATCGGTCCTTTCTCGCGGCCCGGCGTGCAAGCGCAACAGCTGACTGACGTCCTCGGCGTCGTGGATGACCGCAATTCTAACACGACATACGTATATATTCGTGTACAGACGTGGTGCTGCTCTCAGCAGAAAAATGCGCACGGTCCCCTTCCTACTTATCGCTGCTATTGGCAGAGTTACGTCGGCTCTGACCTATCGCGCCGCAGACATCTCTTCACTCATCCTGATTGAAGAATCTGGCGTTGAATATTCTCAGAATGGCGTTGTCAGGTCTTTCGAAAATATCCTCGTCGAAAACGGCATGACGACGGCGCGCGTTCGAATCTGGACCGCCGGACAGTACAGCTTGGCCTACGGACTAGCCATGGGCGAGCGTATCAAGAACGCAGGATTGACGCTGCATGTGGATCTGCACTACAGCGACACATGTAATGCACTTCTCGGCATCAATCTGCTGTTGCTCATGAACTTTCAGGGGCAGATCCTGGTCATCAGGCTATCCCTTCCGGATGGCCAACCACACTCTCTGGACTGAACACGCAGATATATCAGTGAGTATTGGATACGTCGAAGAAGTGCGGCATGGCTCTGACGAAGGAACAGGTATACGCAAAGCGTCGTACAGGCCTTCATGGATCAGGGGACACCCATTGATATTCTCCAGGTCCGCAAGTCTGCTTGTATACCGTCCGTATGCAGTAGACCTCCTAACTTGACAATGCAAACACTAGGTCGGAAATGAAATTAACAGCGGGTTGCTATGGCCAGTCGGCGAGATCTCGGTCAATGGTTTCGACGGTCTTTCCCAGCTCCTGTACTCAGCCATCTACGGCGGGCTCTCAGCAGGATCACCCAAAATACTCATTCACCTCGCGAATGGCTGGGATTGGGCCGACCTACAGTACTGGTGGGAGGGTGTCTTTGGTATCCAGGGGGCGCTGACTCCGTCGGAAGTCGACATCATGGGCGTGTCGTTTTATCCGTTCTACGGCACTAATGCGACCCTTGCCAACCTGAAATCCTCGTTGACGAACCTGACCAGCGAATTCGGAAAACCCGTTGTCGTCGCAGAGACTGACTGGCCAGTCAGCTGCTCTGGTGTGACTCTCAGCGAGCCCGAGATACCTGTGTCGGTTCAGGGACAGGAGGAGTGGACGGGCGATATCAAGAACGTATTGACTACCCTCCCGGACAGTCTAGGGGAGGGAATATGTAGGCACCATGCTGGCTTCATGAACAACGAGAACAAGGAATCTGATGTAGATTGCAGATTATTGGGAGCCGGGATGGATCGGGAGTGCGGCTTTGGGCTCGTCATGCTCGGTAAGTAACTCGTACTCGATTGCATGCGCGATACAACGATTGGCCTCGTCTTCCAGGACAATCTTCTGGTCGATGAAACGGGGGCAGTCAGACAGTCCATTAATATCTTCAGCGCCGACATGTAAACGAAGCTTAGCCGATGGGATCAGTAGTATGCACCTGAAGCATGCGCTCGATTGCCCTTTACCCAGTCGTACTGGACCGTTTCTACGCCATTTGTGCGTAACGAGTAGTTATTCATCGATTCAGCGGCGACACCGCATCGCAGCGAGAAACGCATTCGAGGAAGAGCTGGAAGAAGCTCGCCACCTGCTTGAGCCATTAGTAATCCATGGGTCACCGTTGAAAGCGTTCTTGTTCTCACATCTAGAGACTCCACCACGATGCAATTCTTCCCGTCACGTCCCCAAGAATCGTTGCAGTCTCGGTAGCTCCATATATCCACCACCGTCTCCCCTGCGGTGTGTGTTCCGCTGAGCTCGACGTCAACTCTGTACCTCTTGCACTTGAACATCTCCGGGCTTGAGACATATGCGATAGTGAGGGCATCGTGCAAAGGCGGGCCATGCATGAAGCCGAATGTCGACTTGTACGACTCGGCAAAGTACCAGATCAGTGTCCACAGCATGTGGCGCAGCTTCGTCGACGCTTTGGCTGGTGCTGAACCGGGAGAATAGGAGGTGCCGGGCGAGAGTAGTCTGTGAAGGGTCTCTTGTGTCACGATCGCCGTGTGGGTGACGTTGAGGGGGATCATGATTTTCTTCACCGGTACGTCCAGCACGATCTGAGCTGCTTCAGCTGCCGACGGACGTTATTACTGATCCACCCGTGTGTGACGCGTTTTCTTGGACTCACGATCACAGAGGATGTTGAATTCTAGGTCAAATCAAGATTATTCGAACCTTGGAACGTCACAAGATCGCGAGACGCACCGGCCGATGAAGAGCGGTTGCCGATACCAACGCCGCCACCCATGAACACGAATTCCTCTATAGAGATTCGTGGTCATGGCTCGTACGATGGCGTGATAATGCGCACCTATGCCATCTAGAAGTTCAGGATATACGCTCACAAAGAGTGCTATGTTGGTCATTGGACCAGACGAGATGACCGTGACTTTGTCACCTGAGCCATCCTTCCAAGTATCCTCGATTGCCCTAGCAATAGCATCGATGGCTTTTGGCGGGCGACCTGTATGATCAAGCCTTTCTTGGACATCCCCGTATGTGCCTGGTGGAAGCCCCTCCACTCCTCCTAAACCATCGATGCCATGAATCTCAGGGTCGTGTCTCGTCGGTCTGATCAAGGGCTTGGTGGCTCCAGGGTGTATCTTGATGTCCTCTGGGGCTGCGAAGGCATAGAGGCACCGAGCTGCGTTATTGTTCGTGTTTTCCGCGCTTGCGTTGCCGTGCACCTGCAGTCATTATCAGCGCCGCCGCCAACGTATCGTACTGGGTGTTCACCGTAGAGATGCCCAATAATTTTACGCCTGGCACGTGTACTGCCAACAGAATAGCAGTGGCATCGTCATGCCCCTGTTTGTTCATAAGTCGTTACTTCCCACCGCGCGCTCGAACTGCGTCTCACTGGATCACAATCGAGCCAGATACGTCGCTGAGCCATCCGACTGGGAATTACGCCGGCTGGTGGCACCACCGCGTGTATGTCGTCTAAGGTTCCAAATATTTTATGAAGAAAATAAGATTTCTCAATACACGAAAAAACCGATGCACGAGCAAGCCATACGTACGGGATGAGTCCAAGGGGCGAACGACGAGCGCTTCAACTTCAGTTCCAATGCTTATCGTGATCTCGATCTGGGGAAGGTGAGATGGGATCTGGACCAACGCTCCTGAGTGATTAGTCAGCCATTTTTGCCATCCTTGCCTCTGTGCATCCTCTAGGTCCCGCTCATTCCGCTCAGGGCTGTTTAGAAATGGAGCCCCATTCTCGCCTGTCTCAATTCAACGTCAGGCAGCCGAAGGCGGGCCCAGTGGCATCCAACCTCCGCTTTATGGAGTCCCAGCAAAAATCTACAGACCCTGTGGAGAACTTCAAAAAGCGTCCAGACGCACCATCACGGAGGTCGTTCTCATCGTCCACGTCTCTCTACGCCTCCAGACCTATTGCCACCAATTCTCGGGTCAAGCAGGGTGAGTGTACGATTGTCTTTGACGGAAAGGGTACCTAATATCTCTAATATGCATATAGATGAACAATATAGGCAGCGTGGTTACCTCGTGTTTGTGAACAATGCTCTGCAACAGAAGAACAACGTGAGTTCCCTAGAGTTGTCCTAGGGTCGTGCACTCGGTGGATAGTTGATATTTGCACAGGGCAATAGTGATGCATTTGATGAGTTAGTCGATCAATTCAACCCGAAGAAGAGCACAGCAGATGCATCTTTACCCTTGCCTCAACTTCGAGACTGGATCTTAGCGCTGTCACATGCCGTCTCGAGGCTCGAGCGATGCCATTCCGCACTAGTCGAGGCGATCGTCAACATGCCCTGGACCGTCATGGACACTAGCTTCGTCAAGTCGTATACCGCGTTCATAGGCATGCTGGTCAGCGCACGTCCTGAGTACCTGTCTCTTGTCCTCGGCAAGATTGCACACGGTTTTACCTACCGTGCGTACTCTCTCATAGGCTCGCAAGCCTCTGTTTGACGGCCTTATAGAGTCCGGTTTGCAGGCGTTGGATTCAAGGCTACCCTCGACGTCGACGAGCCCTCTCACGCGACGAGTGGTCTACGACCGGATACACTACCTGCTGCTGCACATTTACTCCCTCATTCCTACATTACCGTCGACACTCCATCCTCTCCTAGTGCGCAGCTTTCCGCATAAACGACAAAGCCAAGCTGCTCAGATCACATATATACGCAATATCCTGAGAGTGACGCAGTATTGCCCGGAGCTGGCGGAGGCTGTCTTGGGAACCATAGTTGATCGAGCCATCCAAATTGATGTAAGTATTCTTTTCTCCGTCTTAGGTGCGGTGTCCTAATCGCCGGGGATAAAGGTCGAGATCCAAGTTGAACTCGAGGAACTAGAGGAGAGGCTTTCGGACGAGGACCAGCACGGTGTTTTCGAATTGGACCCATTCGACATCGTAGTTGGTCAGGAGGGTGAAGAGTCGGACGAAGATGATGACGAGGACGTCGAGGGAGACAATTTGAGTGATCTGTCCTCCGACGCCGGAGGGGAGGTCGACGACGAGAGCAAGCAAGTCGACGACGTCCCGACTGACTTCAAGCATGTGCAAGGAATGGTGGACAAACTAGACGCCATCCTGAAAAATCTGTTTGATCACTTCAACCACATACACGCAGAAACCCCGGCAGTTCACCTTTCGACACCCGGTACGCCGTCTTCTCGCTCTGACTCGCCATCAACGCCTCTAGTATCCGTCCGCCCGCCATCACCTTCATCTTTTGAAGAGGGTCGCCTCTTACGGCGTCAACAATTCCATACGCTCCTCTCCATCTTTGACCGCACCATCCTACGCACCTTCAAGTCCCGCTATACACAGTTTCTCGTCTTCTGGTACTCTTCCCTTGATCCAGAATTCAGTGACCTCTTTCAAGGCATGTTGGTTTCAAAATCGCTCCTGGAAGAGGACCAGCCCGCTGTCACTCGTGCTGCTGCTGCAAGCTACATCGCTAGTTTCGTCAGCCGTGCGCAGTTCGTTGACCGGGAGAGCACTCGTAGGGTGGTCGCATGTTTATGCAACTTCCTCCGGAGTAGACTTGACATCTTTGATGCGATTAATACGGCAGGTGCGCCGCCACCTAGTGTGGCGCATTACAGTGTATTCTATGCCGTAGCGCAGGCGGTGTTCTTGATCTTCTGCTTCCGCTGGAGAGACCTGCTCGAGGATGAAGAAGACGTAGACGAGTTCACCGTACCGACTGGGCCTGCGAAGAAGTGGATGGCGGAACTACACATCCTGCAGCGGGTCGTACAATCAGACCTCAATCCTCTCAAAGTATGCGCAGCGATGTATATTTCTCGGACAACGCTTAACGAGTTATGTAGGTCTGTTCGCCGAACGTTGTGATGCAGTTCGCTCGCGTTGCCCATGCCACCGACTTCATCTACTGCTACACCATCATGGAGTCAAACCGACGGTCCGAATACGCGCCCACCACTCCGGTTAGCAACGGCGTGCAGACTTCGAAGCGTTCTGCGATCCACCCATCTATGCTCGGCCGCTCGATGACGACGGAGCTAAACACGTTCTTTCCGTTTGACCCTTACAAACTACCTCGGTCAGGGTCATACATACAGGGCGTGTATCGGGAGTGGTCGTCTGTAGCGATCGACGATGAAGAGGACGAGGACGAGGAAGACGGCGACATCGACGAGGGAGATGGGGAACCATCTGAGGGTCATAGACCTGATGGAATCTTCATGGCGGGAGGGAAGGCCACTACGGAGGAAGACGAAGCAGATGGGTTGGGAGAGTCTTTGGGGGGGATGAGCATCAGCCCGTATAGGCCAGGGAGTGTGGCTATGAACGTATCAGTATCGTAGTAGGACCTAGGTGGTATCCTTGTGGAGTTTGTTGGGACTACCATACATTACTGCATTGCCAACATTACTATCTGTATTTTTGTTGCTTCGACATGCGCTTTCGCAAGTACGAACGCTCGGCGTAGTTACTTGGCTGCTGGTGGCAAGTACTCAAGCTACATGTACAGTACTCATGCTCAAGCTGGGGACTCACGCCTGTTCTGCCAGTAGGTCACTAGCGGCTAGTAAGTCCAAATGCCTGTCCCTTCGTCCTGCCCTGCAGTCTAAGTATAATACGTCGTATAACCTATACAAACTCCTTGGCTGCATTGAAGATCATTTGTGTAAGATAGGTAAGATGGGCCGACACACTTGCCTGACTCGGGCTGGAAGGAGTGTCTTAGTGTTTTTGGTCAGCAACTGAGACAAGGCTGGAAGGTAGTAGTTTGAGGCACGACCCCACCTGTCGTCATGAACAGACATTATGCAAGACTCTCGTTAAAAGGAGTTAAAAAAGTGGGATGACAGTGAGGTATTCATCTTGTCCAATGATACTATGATTATCGCAGGTGGTAGCTACTAGCCACAGGGGCAGTACGTCTTCCACGGCTTCCACGCTAGATTGCCAGTATGCCCGGCCTTCACTAGTCATCGTAGTCGCAGAATGAGTCGCATGCCGCTGTGCTTGCTGACCGATGCAACAATGCTCGCGTATTCAGTCGTTCGGGAGTGCCAGCTGGGAGCGGCCGCTTGCGTTAGGAGATATCAGATGACTCGAAGGAAGGGCGAGAACCCACCAGAGCTAGATGTGCGCCCGCAATCGGTCTTGCTCTGAAGCAGAGCGTGGCGGCACCACCGCAGTTGCCCTCGACGATACCTGTCGTAGTGTCGAACCAGTCAGAGTATGCATAGTGGTTGAGGCCCGAGGACGAGAAGGCGTAGATCGCGTCAATGAGCAGGTTACGTGCGGCAGTGTTCACCATCGCGGCTGTAAGCATCTCCCAGGCAGTCATGACGTAGAGATGACTGGCAGTGGATGAAGAACTGACAACCACTGAGGAAAAACCACAAGTCGCTCACCGCGTGTCGAGAGGTACGCCGTATGCATCTAATATAGATGTCAGTAGATGGCCCTGCTTGCATGAAGAGGCATCCTTACTGTGATTATTCTCGTACCAGGTTGATTCTACAGTGTTGTCACTAGAGCATTTCAAAGCGCTGGCTAAAGCGCGACTCACGCATGTCGAATACTGACTGAGGGATTATATTGGTTCCCAGTAGCTTGTCAGCGTACATGTTGTATGTGATACCATAGCTAGTCATGATGATGTCAAATTTGTAAAGAAGTTTGGATCGCCACGTACGAAGGGCATACCTAGAATCATTGCCGTACTGATTGTCAAGATCGCCTAAACATAAGCATTACGAGGAGAGGTTCGAGCGGCTACATACCGCCAGCGTCAGATGCTGTCCGTCCGATGCAGTCGCTAGTTCCAACCATTGCGATACGTATGAGCTAGCAATACCCTTCACTGTCGTCAGCGCTTGTGCTCGGCTGAGGTTCACGAGACGACGAACACTATAATTCGCTGCAGCTGAGGTGTTGCCGGCCAGAGCCGCCATCTCCGACATGGCTTGAATGCCGATGATGCCCTTGATGGCGAGGTTCGTCTGGTTGGCGAGTGGACCAGCGATGTCGTTCGTGCTCAGCTGATCGCCGGGTATGAGTGTGTTCGCTACGAGATACTGTGCCCATTGATCCAGAAGACCGTACTGTTGCGTCGAGTGAACCGCGATCAGCTTTGCCGGCAGCACAAACAAATGTTGTGCACGCTCACATATGAAGTAACGAGCGAGGTGTCGTTTGTGCGCTGCGTGTAGCTCAGTGTCATAATGAGCATATTCCCGCATTCTGATCAGACTGTCAGCACGGACGAACGGCGAGTATATCCAAATGTACCTTCGATGGGCATTGACTCGTCGTTGCCTACATTATGTACTTTGGATGAAGGCCCGCATGTCCGATGTGAGTAACACATACCGAGAGGATAACCAGGTGCTTGCGGATAGTGTCCTGTAGATCATTTCGAGGATGAGCGACGACATGCACATTCCTGCTGTTATGACAGACCCAAATCGTGGGCAGCCGTCTTATTCGGGTACTCCCCGGTAGCCTGGTACTCGAAGAGAGGCAACAGGAGCTGCTTCCCGATCAACGGGTTGGTATAGAGGAACGTCGGCCACGCGGGGAAGATGACATCCGTGGTGCTTGTGTCCTATACAAGAGCTCAGCACTGAAGGCGGATAAGGAAACGCGCGGAGAACAACTCACTCCGTCGCTAGAAATCTCTGAATGGAGAATACATCATCGTTCAGGGCGCTGACATACGGAACATGTTAAAGTCTTACCCTTGAGGAATACAGTCACGTCCGAGTCGTTGTATTGACCATCGCTGCCCGTCGAGATAGAAAATTCGATGGCCCCAAAAGTCTGCCTCAGGACCAGTGCAACGATTGCCGAGTAGTTGCTGGAGATAGCGGAAGCGTCGTCATGTATCTGTGCGTCGAGGGCGTTTGCCCGTGTCAGGGCATTAGTATAGTCCCCAGCAAACGCTTGGATCTGAGCGGGAGAGATCATTCGGTGAGGATGCAGTTCGCCAGAAGCAAAAAGCCACGTACAGCATCTTCCACGGTTGGGTACTGACACAGGAAATAGGGATGTCTCTGCTGCGATCTCCCGAGCCCTAGTGTATAGTTGATGACAGGGTCTCTCGCATGGCCAACCGAAAAGACGACGATGTCGCTCTCTCCAGATGCAGGGACCGTGCCGAGATCGTGAGCAAACGCAAATACAGGCCAGTCGTCGGAGATCGCGCGAAAGTCCGTGTCTTGAGTGTTCAGAAGGACACCGTGATTGATGAATTGTCCTCGGACGACGACGTCTTGGCCAGTTTGGAAGGTCATGTTGGCGGACTGACGTACCATATGAGCCCAGAGATGCAGAAGACAGAAGAAGAGACTTACATCACCGGTTGCGTAATAAGCCGCGCCCTCTGGAGAGTGATGCGTGACCGGGTGGTCAATGTCAACAAGACAACTCACGCTGTATGCGGTCTCCGGAATCGTCGAATAAGGTCTGTTGCTGGAGCTGCACCTTGTGTATCACCGTATCACCCTGAGCAGCAGTCGTCCAGTTCACGAGCGAGCTATCAGTGCCCGAAACCCATTCAGCGCTTATATCAGAGTAGACCTGCACAGAATGCCCATCTCCGTCGTTGGATACTGCTTGGACGGACATGTATGAGAATGGGACGGATTGGTTGATGAGGTTACTCGGCTGATCATCGAGGGTTGTCGGTGTCTCCGCGTCTCGAATCCAGACAAGCTGGAAGTCGACGCACCTCGATCGGGCTCAGGAAGGTCACTGTGAGATTCACTGGACCTGCGGTCATGTTGAACATACTCTGCGTCGAGGTCCATTGCAAAGCATGCTGGACAGCTGTGTTGAACCCCGTGTTGGGCACGCTCGGGGCACCAAGGAAGTTGTACGATTCGCCGTCGACGTTGACAAATCCCGCCCATCCAAGGGTCTGCATTCATATTAGATCAGATACGATGGACTCAGGCGACAGTGGGAGTGCACATACATCGCCTTGCCAGAAGCGCGGCCAGTTTCCACTCAAGGAGCCGCCCGTGTCCGCCCATTGGGGCAACCACGCTGATAGGTACGGGGAGCGGATCGCTAGAGGGACACTCGGAGGGTTGAAAGGGGTCGCGGTCCAATTGATAGCGCAGCGCGCAGAGGTGGAGAACAGTGACACAGCGATGATGAAAATCCCGGCAGACATCTCCTGTGCGTGCAATGGAACAGGAGGGATAAATCAGCACGTACCAGCTGATCCTCGCAGACTTCTTATACCGCACGAGAGGTTACCCTTCGGGCCGCATCGTTGTGTAACAGATTGGGTGGCTACCCATGACAGGCACTAGACCGTAGTACTTACATACAGGCTCCTGCAAAGACGTCATCACATGAGATGCGGTGGATGCAGTGTTCGCCGTGGCCTCTGGGAGGCATGAGACCGTCGGCCGAGTCTAAATGGAAAGTAGTGGGCGTTCCGTCGGTGATGTGCGCTAGGAAGTGTACTTACAGGAACGCAGAACAGCGCTGGGAGTCCATCATACTGTAGCACAGCTAGAAAGTGTACAGCCCTGCTGACCAGGGTCAGGATAGGTTTCAGGGATTCCCAAGTAGCGTTGAGGCTTGTCGCGCTTCACCTCGAGGGGGTCGTCGGGTCAATTGGAAGGTGGATCCGTGCGGTATGCTAGCGGGAGTGGTATCCACACGCCGAATGGATTCAGACTCGGAGGTGGCTGGATCGTGGGTGCGACGGCGCAACGCCGTGAACATGACCATGCCTTCTTTGCCGCCGATGTCATACTAAGGAATTCGATGACAACAGTCGTCTTCCGAATGCTTTGCGTCGCGCTCCAAGCTGGGCGCACAAAAATAACACGACCGAACAAGTATCACTTGAGCTTGAGCACCTCTGGTCTGCTGAGCTTGTGATCACCGTACGTTTGGTACCGGCTGGATTGAGACTGCACGAGATGCAGCCGGATCTGTCTTGCAGATATCAAGGCCAGGGTACTCAATGTACGAGTGGAAGAGATGTTGAACACGCGTTGAATGTGCAATAGAAGACGGACTCATCGACTTTGTTGTCGAGCAAGTACTTCTGCTCATGGCCGTTGAAACGTTGAAGACGTCACGCCTATGCGAACGTCGCAGCATAATGGCGGAGTTCGTCCCGTTCCGGATCCGACTTCTCTACAATGGGAACGACGATTATGAATTATGCTGAGGAAATACACTGGTCTTCGGGATTACCTGCGACGAGGAGGCAGTTGATATTAATGTCGGAGGGAGTAAGTCAGTGAGATGTTATGATTGAGGCACTTCAGACTCGGATGACCTGGATCACGCTCATCATCTATCCAGTCATCACTGCGGACAAACCAGATTATTCGGAGCCCTCGAGTACCATGTATCGGGGATCCTACATATTATAACACTGGAAGCCGCTGTCTCTGATTGGTTCGCTTTCAGTGTTACGCTCGCCCAATATGTAAATTTACAAAAGCGATCATGCAGGTTGTTTTGTTCCGGTTCCCCCGCCGGCACAACCAGCCCAGAGGCTAGAACGTTTGGATTTGAACGTTGAGCAAGAGCACGAGGGCCGACGTAGATATGACGATGCAGTGGTATCCCCGCCGCCATGCCGACCCCGGGAGCTCGGAGCGCTTTATATATGTACCGCAACCCGCGCAGCCAAGTGGTCCTCACTCTTCCTACCTTGCCCCGAGTCCCTCATCAACACCTCAGAACCAGGGGCAGACATGAAGGGCGACGTCGAGAAAGTCGCTCTGCTCCCCACCACCCTCGAACAGGAAGAGGAAGTGCGCGTCGATTCGCCGACGATACTGAGCCCGAAGTTGTTCTGGCGATGGATATTGAAGCGCGTGCTCGTGTTGTACGGATTCGTTGCGCTCTACGTCCTCGCCAAGCGTACGTACTTCAAGCATGAGCTCGTGCCGCGCAGAGAAAAGCCTGGGATGTGGGCGTTGAAGGCCTTTGGCCCCCACAGCAGGTCCAGGGTTCACAACGCGGAGGTCAACACAGAAGAGCTCTTCCTGTAAGTGTATCCGTCGGCATTGGGGCAACAGACAGAGCTGATAAACTGCTGACAGCTCCGTCCCGAGTACCGAGAGCGCGTTTGCCTCCTCGCGTAAATGGGCAACCCACCCTCACCTCGCCGGCTCCTCTGAAGATTTCGAAGATGCGAAGGACATTCTCTCCGTCTTCCAGGACGCATTCAACATCCCCAAGCCGCCTGTCGCCCCCGTATTTCCCGCCGGCTCCCCTCTGTCGCGCGCTGCGACTCTAGGCATCAACAAGCTGCCGGGGCCGGTCGCTTGGATCGACAAATATTACCCAGTCATGAACACTCCCGTTAACCACAGCCTGCTGGTCCTCAGCGAAGATGGAGAAACGGTATGGGAGGCAGACTTGGAGGAGGACGGCGACCCTGCGGACCCGGATGCGTCGAAGTACAGGACCGCGGTACCGGCGTGGCACGGTCTGAGCAAAGATGGCGAGGCGGAGGGCGAACTTATCTATGCGAACTACGGCAGGAAGGAGGACTACGACGCAATCGTCGCTGCCGGTGGAGACCTAACGGGGAAGATTGTCCTTGCAAGGTACGGAGCGATCTTCCGAGGACTGAAGGTATGCACACCGTTGTTGCTGTGTCCTCGTACGGAACTAATCTGACATGCGTTAAGATACAACTTGCACAGGAGTACGGCGCTGCTGGTGTTCTTATCTACTCCGACACCCGCGATGACGGCTCCGTGACCACTAACAACGGCTTCGACACCTACCCCGCAGGCCCGGCCCGCAACCCCTCCTCCGTGCAGCGCGGCAGCGTGCAGTTCATCTCCGCCTATCCCGGTGATCCCACGACGCCTGGAAAGCCCGCATATCCTGACGCTGAGCGCACCGAGGGTGCGAATATCCCCAAGATCCCGAGCTTGCCCATATCATGGAGCAATGCACAAAAACTACTTGCGGAGCTCGGAGACAGTCTGGACGAGGCCAGGATTCTGAACGGGAAATCGAGCGTCCGCAAGGTCAAGTTGGTGAACCACGGTGCGTACACATCGAAAGCACTCTGTACCTGATGCTCATGGCGTGGTGCAGTCGACGACAGGGTAATTCCCATCTGGAATGTCATGGCTGCCATCCCAGGGCACATCCGCGACGAGACCGTCCTCCTCGGCTGCCACCGCGACGCATGGGTCACGGGCGCGGTCGACCCCGTTTCCGGCACCGTCTCCCTGCACGAGCTCATCCGCGGCTTCGGCGCGCTCCTCGAGAGCGGCTGGAAGCCCCTGCGGACCATCGTGATCGCGAGCTGGGACGCGGAGGAGTACGGCCTCGTCGGGAGCACCGAGTGGGCGGAGGACTTCCCCGAGTGGATCCAGCGCAACGTCGTCGCCTACCTGAACCTCGACGTGTCCGTCGTCGGGTCCGCGTGGCAGGCGGCGGGCTCGCCCTCACTCGCGCACCTCATCCGCGCGGCCGCGCACGACGTCCCGCACCCGACTGCCGCGGGCAAGTCCCTCTGGGACTCGCGCGAGGACGAGGGCCCATTCCTCGGCGCGGGCGCCGTCGACGCGGAGAGCCTCGCCGTGTACGAGGCCGCGAAGCGGGCGCGCCGGGGGCCCAGCGACACCGGCATCGGCGCGCTCGGCTCCGGCAGCGACTTCACGCCGTTCCTGCAGCACCTCGGGATCGCGAGCATGGACCAGGGCTTCGGGGGCGCGCTCGGCGACGCGCCGTACCACTACCACTCGATCTATGACTCGGAGAGGTGGATCGAGCTCTATGGTGACCCGGGCTTCCACCGCCATGTTGCGGTCGCTAAGCACATGGGCCTGACCGCGATTCGGCTCATCGACTCGATCATCCTTCCGCTGAACACGACGCAGTACGCGTTCGAGCTGGGTCTTTACCTTGACGAGTACGTGTTCGCCTCGTGGCGCTTTAGTAGGTTACTGACGCCGCATCCGCAGAGTCGAGGACGTCGCCGCCTCCCTTCACCTTGACGCCGCTCCTAACTTCTCTGGCCTGCGTAGCTCGATTGAGGGGCTCCAGACCGCCACGCTCGCACTTGCCGACGAGCTCGTCGCCGCGGAGAAAGAGTTCAAGGACGCCCTCGCGGCGCTGCCCGAGCCCGGCAAGAAGGCGCGCTGCGCGCACCAACACGCGCGCCCGCACCTCCCCAAGTGGCTCCGTAAGATCCTCCACAAGATCCGCAAGCACTGGAAGCACAAGCGCGGCGACAAGGGGAAGGCGGCGTTCGACCGCTTCGTGAGGGCGGCGAAGCGCGTGCAGGCCGGGAACGCGAAGCTGCGGACGTTCGAGCAGGGCTTCATCTCAGAGGAGGGCATCGCGGAGAGGGAGTGGTACAGGCATCTGGTGGTGGCTCCTGGAAAGTTCCTCGGTATGTGT
Source organism: Daedalea quercina L-15889 (assembly GCA_001632345.1). NCBI lineage: Eukaryota > Fungi > Basidiomycota > Agaricomycetes > Polyporales > Fomitopsidaceae > Fomitopsis > Fomitopsis quercina. Next base: position 87,741 of record KV429045.1, on the reverse strand, counting down.
GCCCTTGCGTCGTCCGTTTTGTTCAGTCTTACTGACGTTGGCATCGTAGGATACGGAGCGACCACACTACCTGCAGTAACGGAGGCGTTGACCATCGAAAAGAACAGCACACTTGCGGAGATCGAGGCCAAGAGGGTGTCAGATCTTTTGGAGAGCCTGTCGCAAACTATCGCGGTGTCAAAATAGTCGTTGAGTGGCATTGGACATACTGTTGTACTGTTAGGCCGAGGGCACTAGCTTTCATAGTTGCCTGAGTGGCCATGATACTAAGGTTATACTCAGTCTATGTATGCGATCACAGTTCACTACCTCCCGTTAGTCACGTTCTCATAGACTTAGGGTTCGCGTCTGTCGCCACATCAGTAATTATAGGTACATGGCTGACAATACATCCTAGTGGCCACTGGCACGCAAAGGTAATTTGTCCTCGCAACACATTCAGATGGGTAACGTCCCATCCTCGCTCGCACTCCTTGAACGGTCTACCCATGTGGTTTTCGGACTGACAAGGTCGTGCGGTCCGACGCAAGTCTACAGAGTTTCAGTGCATTCAGTCGTAGGGACTATCACGGAGTTCCACTCACATCTGTCGATCCCGTACGCGCGGGTGCATCGGAATCCCACTGGTAGTCACTCAGGGACTGGCGGCCGCCCAAATCATGGGATGCCAGACGCTCGCGAAATCGGACGCGCAGGTTCAGAGTGCGCAGGATGCCCAGGGTGTACAGTTTCGCTGTCAGGAGGATGAAGAATAGGTCGAGGTGTCTGACTCTCGTGAGCTGCATGTTCACGCACGATGAGCCGGGTGTCCATATGCCTGCGGTGAGGATAGCGCACCTGCCTGCTGCAATAGAACGCCGCGGCGACGATCGTACTAGCGGTGGGCAATGCGGCAGTCTCCCAGGTGACATTGATGATCGTCTGAACCAGTTCGTCCGCCTGGCTGATGCCGACTTTGCTCTTGTATAGGCACCATGATACTGAGGGCCATAGCACAGGCGACGGTCAGTTGAGCGACGATGCAGTGGGTTGAACTCACATATGCTAGTCAAGGTCAATGATAGCACAAGAGAGCCGAAGACCCAGAATGGGAATGCCCAGTGGCCAGCTTTTAATGGCTGGACCGTTTCGTGAGCGGATATCCGGCGGGATGCAATGGAAGATGAAGAAACGAACATCGGCATATCCGGTCGCCACGTTAATGAGTTTGTCGATGCGAACGGCCTGTCCTATGGTCAGCAGCGGCGGGAAGAACACCAAACGTACGTACCAAGTACACATTTGCTACCAACATGGCAAACGATAGTGTGGCCAACGGTAAGATCACCCTGTTGTTCTTTCCAGTGATCTGCAAGTGACCTTTCTCAGTCTGCTGTCAAGACGTTGCATGGACATTAATGGACCTTCCAGCACCGTCGTATGAGGAACGCCTCGCAGAAGGTACATATAAGCCCATTCAGGAGAAATTCGGACCAATGCAGACTACTCATGTACTGTATAGCTTTTCAGCAACGAAGGATATATTCAGTCCAGCTTGCTTTCGTACCCAATGATGTTGGTCGATGACTTCATGCCAGACCTTGTACGTTTCAAGGATCGTCTGAAGTCTGAGAACGCATCCACATGTACTCTGAATTCAATAGCAGATTCAACTTGCAACTGATCGCCGTACTCACATCGAAAGCAATACCAAAGCGAGAACATAGATACGCAACGCCACGCGGTCTTCCCTGTCCGTTTGTACGCTCCAAATCTTGGCACCCTAGATGTCGTCGAGGTCAGTCACTTGGTAATACATACCGCAACCGCAGGCCGATCGGCACATCCCTGTGATAAAACGACGCCTCCAATGTCCATGAGCATTAGTGTCATGGACATCCGTTTCTTTTTACGCACCTTGCAAGAAATATTGGAAGAGTGCTCGGAAGAGAATCGGCCCTGAGGTGCCTGTGTCCGGCGGCCCAGTTTCGGCATTGGTGCTCATGGCGGAATCACGAGGGATAGTGAACGTCAGGTCGACACTAGATGTCCATCGTCTAGTTCACTTCGAATGTTGACCAGCGGTGCAGATCTAATCAGGTCGGCATGCCCCAGTGCCACGCCAGTCTCGCTCGAAATGAAGCACCAGTATGTACCGTTCCGAACGAGACCACAGAAGACCAGAGTACGAGATAGAATGGTATTCGCACAGCACCAATACATGCTCACCTCGCCAGGGCACACGAGATCCGAACATCGAGGTTCGGTCTGGAGCAAGTATTCCGGGACGACCATGCAACCACCGATGAACCTCAGCATGCACACGATCAGCAACAAGTCTGCAGCGATGCGCATCCACAGCTCGTAAGAAAGGCTATTCATCCTCGTCAGACTCTTCGTCCTCCATACATCTCTGCAGCAAAATCAGCCATCCCTTCGGGTGCTCCTCCTGACAATGACGCGCAAGGTCGTCCATACTAGCTTCAGCCGGGAACACCTCAGGGACCTTTTCCGAAAGGCCTCGCGTATAACGAATCCTGCAAAGTGATTGGATATCGGTGGCGTGGTATCAGAGCCTGAAGAACATACTGGCACATCCGACACACTCGCTTCCCGCTGCCCTCCTGATCGCCTCCACCCGCATCTGCATTCTCCGCGTTGATGAAGTTCTCATCGATACACTGCTGGATGACCTCCGCGCTCGGATTGAGACTTGACTGCGCTGGCTGTTGTTCGTTCATAGGCATGCCCGTACCCGAGTTCGAGGCTGACAGCGCCGTGTCAGTGGTTTGAGGATACACCGGTGGTGACTCCAATAGTGCCTGCGCCTGCTGAACAACTTCCATAGGTACTTGGCGCGGCGCTTCTTGGGCAGGGGAGCGCATTTGGATGTCCTCATCCGTTGGCAACGCAGACAGATCTCTGTTAGGGGTCAGCCATAGAAGTGGCGCGGACGATGCGTATGCTTGTGCGTGCGTGGCAAGTTGGGCTTGCCCGTTCACCGGCCCAGCATACGCAGTAGAGCTCTGAGTCTGCTGGGTGGACGGTCCAGCGGGCGTCGCTGTTGCAGGTCTAGATGCTGCAGGCAACGACGCGAGTCGTGCCTTCTTCGTCTGGCGCCGATCGTCGTCCGAGTCCGGTTCGCCTGTGAGGTCCACGACAGGTTTACTGCTGCCTTGCGTGACCCTCGTCGGTGCGGTGTTGGGGCGCGATGTACTGGCGTTCTCGGTGTACATGCGCTGTAGGGTGGGAGGGTCTGGAGTGAGGCTGGCCATCACTGGTGCATTAGCGCTCCTACTGCCTCCCATTTGGGGAGGAACGAAAGGCCCGTATGCATAATAGCCAGCGGGGGCAGCAGGGATGCCATGGACTTGGAGGGCGGGTGCGGACTGAGCGGAGTGCGCGGAGAACGAGGTGTTGATCGGAGGCAACTGTGAGTGGCGAGGTCGTTGAGCCTGACCGGGGTGATAACCTAGGAAGCGTGAACGTCGGTCAGTAACGACATAGATAGGTGTTATGTTGGCAAATCACCCAGTGCGGCAGGCTGGGTCACCATCTTGGGACCCGATGCGCTTTGTACTACATTCGTCATCTCATGTGGTACACCTCTGACCTGTAGCATGTGGCTCAAACGGCCCACCTCGGCTCGCATTACCATCACTTCGTGAGCCCTATGTCGAGAGACGTCTCCAGCCCGCTCAGAGCGCTGAGAAATTGGGGCTTACAGCTGCTCATTCTGTCGTACTACCTCTTGCCTGCTCATCTCCAGTTCCTGAATCCGACTCTGTAGTTCATGTGTAGTCGCGTTGTTACCACCACTCGGTGCACTGGACACAATTCGCGTGTTCTGCATGCCAATCAGTTGAGCCAGCCTCTGGTTGTCTGAAAAGAGCCGTGCGTTTTCGTCGCGCAGGCGCGTGTTCCATTCATAGGTAGACTGCACATGTGCAAGATGGTCAGGGTGGTAGCCTATCTCCGCGAAGCCGCTGTTGAGTGTAGCGGCCAGCATCTCCACGACGCGTGAATGTAGCTCAGAGCTGGCTCCGCTAATGAGGGTGGCAAACTATCATGTTAATGTCGGAATCTTCTATGGGGTTTCGGGCGCGTTAGATGACTCACGCAGACGACGGTGCAGTTAGATTGTTCGCCACGGGACCTCCGGATACGGGGACAGCATTCGCAATATTCTCGCCAGCACTCATGGCGCGCGAGGTTTACCTCAAAGGAGCAGAAGAGTAGATAAAAACAACGAAATGAATTCTGGTGAGTCTTGACTATCTGCGCTTGGGTCGTTCTCGTCGTCTACGTTCTTCGTCACGCAGCCACTGGGGCCCAGAAGGATAAATTTTTCGATGGCAGAGCACAGGTCGATCCAGGAAAGTGCGAAACAACAATGCAGCTAGGAGCTATAGCAGCGGACAGGACATGCGATTATATGAGGACGTGACAGCGCGAGCCGCGAGATCAGGAAGAAAAGAACCGGAGCTGCACGTTCAAACTCCTCGCCGTCTTAAGCTTGTACTCAGGCTTCTAGCACGATCACGTGGGCGCGATAACTGGTGCGTTGCAAACGCGTGGATCAACCTACGATACTCAGTGGTACCCTGGTGGTACCCGTGCACACATGCTTGTGGAACGCGCAGTTTCTCGCATAGCGATTTCGCAACGTAGCCACATGTCATGGTGCTTGCTGCTCGTACTACCATCTCAGCCATAGGCCGGATTTATGGAGCTTGAACGGCCCTCCAGGACCGTCCCTGGCGTATAATAATTCTCCGTTAACACCGCAGAAGTATAAGTAATGCCCGGAGTTGTGCGGGTCAGCATGCTCAGCTGCTGACGCCTCGCCGCCGCCTCCGATCACACAATTACTTGGAATTCATAACCCTTGCCGAGCATTTGTGTGATCGCGACTGAGAGATATAAGGGGTAGTTCATATCCCACAAGGAGCCTTGACAGGACGTGGTACTTATACGAGACAGTGCCAGTGGGCGCTACGTTGAAGCCTGTTGAGCCGCTCACCGATGCTTCCGTGACGCTCAGTGCGTCATGATGAGCTCTTCATCGACTTCCAAATGGCTGGCGTCGGATGTTGTACCTGTTTGGTGGCCCTAGAAGCCGACTGGATGCATTTCCCGCCCGTCAGAGAGACTAAGGTCTGTCAGTAGGTGACGACTGGGTCATGAGATTGGTCACACAAACCTGAGACACCCTCCTATACATATCCTGCACGTCCCACAGAAGTCAGCGCCGTATACCGACTGGATACATGCCCGAGGCGTCCAGGGCGATGAAGTGAGAGTCCAAGTTGCTGAAATGGCAATTCATGGTGTCGTTGACAGTGAGAGGTCGCGATACAGACGCGGTATGAGTAAGGAGGAAGCGCCCGGATTAGGAAGGCGCGGACAAAGACGGAAAGATTCGCCTGACCCGATCGCGATTACGTGACTCGATCTCATGGGCGCTCAGATGGTCGGCCTGTAGGCTCAACCTGCCCGGGGTTCCCCATGGCCATGGCTCTGCAGAAATGTATAAGACTCTCCTCTCCTAGTTCCGTCTAGAGCCTTCCACCTCCCTCTTTCCCAGACGGCTACGCTCGTATACCCTCCCTACACTCTTTGCCCGCCATGGACCTGCTCGAAGGTATCACCAAGGGGGTCTCCGACCTCGAGCTCCTCGACATGCTCACCGCCCCGGACCCCCGCCCTGCTAAGCATGGCATCCGGAGGAGAGACTCCGACCTCGACCCGCTCCTACTAGCAGCAGCGGCTGCCTACGGTCCACATGTCACTCGCAACCACTACGCCCATGACTTCTTCCCCGCAGTGGGCGACCCCCGCTCGGAGGGGGCGTACGACTGGACGAGGTTTCAGGGGGAGACAACCCAGGCACGCAAGCCACGGCTGAAGTATGTCAGCAGGCAGGCCCCACGGAGCCAAAGGTTGAAGGAACAGGGTATCATTGTGGACGAAGAGAAGGAGAACGGGCGGACGAGGGAAGCGGTAGACCCATTGCGAAGGTCGGACAACCTACCCTCACCTACCCCGCGCGCAACTGCGCCTTCTTCACCACCAAGCAACGTGTCACATACCCAGCCGGCCGCTTCGACGTCCCTTGTCACCGTGGGTGGGGCCGTGGAGGCATCCGCGGGAGCTGTCGAGGTGAAGTGCATGGCTCGTACCCGAGTGCCCACGCCGCACGGACCGGTCTTCCTCCACCTGTACCACAACAACCGGGACAGCAAGGAGCACCTTGCCATCGTCGTGGACCCCGCACAGTTTGATCAGGACACCCCGCAGCGCGCCCCTCCGATCCGTAGCCGCTCACTGGACGCAGTGTGGTCCGACTCCGAGACGGAGGCGGATCGCATCACTCGGGGTGCCTACGTCGGCCGCCTGTCTCCTACTTCGCAACGGCCCTCGGTGCCCGGGGCCCACGCCAACATCACCACGGACAACATCCCCTCCCCGCTCGTGCGCATCCACTCGGAATGCTTCACCGGCGAGACGATCGGCAGCATGCGCTGCGACTGCGGCGAGCAGCTTGACGAGGCCATCCGGCAGATCTCGCAGCCCATCACGCTCCCATCCAGTGCGTCTGCCGCCGAAGGCAGGCCAGCCACCATACCCGGGCGTGGCGCTGTCGTCTATCTCCGCCAGGAGGGCCGTGGCATCGGGCTCCTGTCGAAGATTCGCGCGTACAACCTCCAGGACCTCGGCCATGACACCGTCACCGCGAATCTGATGCTCGGGCACGGCGCGGACGAGCGTGGGTACGAGGTCGCTGCGGCGATATTGCGAGACCTCGGTTTGGGCATGGAGGTCGGCGAGGGCGTGCGGTTGCTGACGAACAACCCCGACAAGGTTCAGGCGCTGGAGAAGGAGGGCATCCGGATCGTTGAGCGCGTGCCGATGGTTCCTCGCTCGTGGCAACGTCGACAGCACGGCCATGCGCACGGCCAGAACACCCTTGCGAAGGAAGAGGACGCGGTCGGGTTGACCATGATTGGCGGAGGTGAGGTGCACGGAGAGGATCTGGACAGGTACCTGCGCACCAAGGTTTTGAAAATGGGACATATGCTGCCCCTCCTAGACGAGTCTCAACCATAGCATTCTAACTTCTCGTAGGCCTGCAGCTGTATACATCATTACGAAGAACTGTAGCGTAATACTGATCCTTGGGCATTGCTGTTTATTTCTAATTTGCTCCATCTGGCAACTGATAGAAATGAGAAGGATTTCGGCCTCGAGACGGTCATTGAGCTCACGATCGACCGCACGAGAAGGCGTTGCGTAAGTCGAGTTCTGCGAGTCTGTACGTCACGGTGCTCTGAGAGGAGGCCCAGGATCTCCCGCGGCCGACGCGTGCGGCAAAGTCCTCGGGATGCGCCACCGCGCTCGTGGCTGCAGACTGCGACTCAGGCTCACAGTGCCTCGCCATTTCTTCTCACCGCGATCCCAACCCGTGCCCGTCCTCGCTGTCGCCCTTGACAGTGTCCGGTCACCATGGCTACATTCGACCCACTGAGCAACGGCTTTGCCTCAGAAGAGCCGCCATGGCCCACGACGCCGCACGTCCCTAACACGCCGATCCCCAACCTACCCCGTCCCGCCCCTCTGCACACCGACTCCCTGCGCTCGGCGGGCGGTCTGTACGGGAAGGAGCCGCAGATTTATGGCCAGCCCGAGCCTGGCCTCATCTCGCCGCGCATTACCACTGGCTCGAACGGCACGAAATACGAGCGACTGGAGCCGTATCTCAGAGTACGGATTACCGGCTTGGATAGGAACAGGCGCGATATCCTCGTGAAGTTTGATGCACAGGTGAGTTGTGGGGCCTGCTGCTAGTCTGTGCGTATATGGCTGACGTCCGTGCTGCTGCGTGCGCTAGACAAACTTGGCAAACTTCACCGGGACGACGTATCGCAATGTATCACGCTCCTACGTCGAGTTCCAGCAGTTCTACGAGACCATCGTAAACACGACTCCACAGACTATCATACCCGCTCTCCCCCTACCCCGGACGTCCGCGCCGACGGACGAGGAGGACGACCGTCTCGTCAAAATCATGCTGCAGCGGTGGTTGACGCGGATATGCGAGGATCCGATCCTGCTCCAGGAAGAAGAGCTGCGCTCCTTCATCGAGAGCGACTTTGGGTACCAGCCGATGCCGAACGTGCGGCGGAAGGCGTCGAGCGGGTTCAGCCTGATCAAGCCACGCGTGCCGGACGAGGACGAGGAGCTGCAGCGCGCACGGTTCGAGCTGACAAAGCTCGAGGGGCAGTACTTCGAGGCGGCCAAAGCGATCGACAAGCTCTCGCGGGCCCGGAAGAGTGCGTGCGTTTCGCGGCTGCAAATCTCTGCGTTGACAGCTGACATCGGTGGTGCGGCATGCAGCACTCGGCGCCGTGCGCGCGGAGATGGGCAACAAGCTCGTGAACGTCGCGAGCACGGAGGCGCACCCGCCGCTTGGGAACACGTTCTCGAAGGTCGGCAGGGCCTGGCACAGTCTGGCGGATTTGGACCAGGCGCAGGGCATTAGTGAATGCGTCATTGTTGGTGACTCCCTGGGCTATCAGGCCTTAAACGCTCGGTCTGCCAGAGAGACCCTGCAACAGCGAACAGCTGTGCTGGAAGAGTATCAGGCTGCTGTCAAGGCGTCTATCTCTAAGCGCAGGAACTTGGAGCGACTGAAGGCAAGCAGCAATATCAGGTCAGAAAAGGTTGATGAGGCTCTTGAGGAGATGGAAGAGGTACGTGCTCTAAATGCTCAATAAGAGGCAGCTTTGCTGACAATAACCTCAGGCCAACAAATATGAGATGATCCTGGCGAAGCGTGGGGAAGGTATCTCGCAGAATCTGCATCGTGCCCTTGACAGGCATAAGAGGCTTGTCACTGAGGACGTGACAGCGGCCCTGGTAGAACATGCCCGTTCATCGATTCTGTACGAGCGCCAGATGCTACGCGAACTCGAGGCCCTCAAGCCCGACGTCAGCAATGCGAACAAGAAGTTCATCCCCGTGAAGGCCAACGGCGCGCCCCGCCCTTCATATGTCCCACCCTTGGAAGACTTCTCCAAGCCTGCTCCGCGTCCTGCGTCAGCGGCGCCTACTGGCTCGTTTAGAGTGCCGCAAGCACTGGCAGCGTCGGCGTCTCAGCCGGGACCCTCTCGTGCCGCCAACGCCTCGCCGCAACCACCCCTGCCGGCGTCGCCTTCAACGTCCACAACGGCGAGTGTCAGGTCTCTGCCTCCACAGTCTCCCGGGGCCGGTCCGTCCTCTCCGGCACCGCAGCAGACGTCGTTCAACCCTCCCCTCATAGACGGCCCGCCCCTCGGTGGGCGTTTCGTCGACGGCACGAAGTCGATGTTCGTCAAGCCGCTGTCTTCACCTCTGGTGGCGGGATCGACGGCTCCGCGGGCGAGCTCGCCCCTCGCCACGGTGCGGACCATGCCGGAGGCACCTCTGCGCGCATCGACCCCTGTCAGTGCGGCCGCGGCTGCAGCTGCAGCTCCCCAGCCGAGTCCGCATCCACTGGCGAACTCGATGGGCCCCCTCGGAGGCTCGTTCTCGCGGACGTCGAGCGTGCCTGCGTCGAGCGGCCCGAATGCGCCGCAACCGTCCCCGCTGGCGGTGGACCCGCTCACGGGGAGGCCGATCACGATGTCGCAGTCCGTGCGGGTGACGCCGCAGCGGCCGAGGCTCGACGCGAGGGAGGCGGCGAGCAAACTGGCGAATATGTTCTGAGGGGTGCATCGCGATTATGTATTGCTTTTCCTGCTGCCCTTTTTTTTCTTTGTGTTCTCGGATACAAATGGAATTCTTTGCTTCGTCTGGATCCTGGGACTGTCCCTCTGGTTTTCGTGCGGAGGAGAGGGTGTAGGACAGTACTGGGCTGCATAAGCAGCGCATGGTGCTCCCTTCAACCTTGTGTCTTCCTGTTCCCTGTCACTGTCCTCGGACCCGGGACGGGAGGAATCCGCCGTCCGACGGCAGGTGGGATACTCGATCACGTGAGAACATATGAGCCTTCGGAAGAACACTCTCCATGTCCTATGACTTGCAGTATGACTCGCGTTCTCCTCTGCACGGCCCTCCGCGAACGATTCGCTCCGCAAGCCATAAACTGTAGTCCGGAGTTGCAGCTCGAGTGCTTCTGAACGACAAGCCTTCTCTATCACCCGCCTTGATCATGCCCAAGAAATCGTGAGCGCGTTGTCCGCAATTCATGCGCATTAAATCCATCTCGATCGTCCAGGTTTCGCGTTGTCGTCCTTCCCGGCGATGGAATCGGTGCGATGCGTACATATACAATAGCCTGGACTTTGTACTCATACGCCCCGTAGGTCTGGATGTGATTGCACAGGCGGTCCGGGTGCTCGAAGTTGTCTCCGCCGCATCGCCAGACATTGAGCTCAAGCTCGAGGAGCACCTCTTCGGTGGTTGCGCTATCGATGCTACTGGACAGCCTCTGCCCGATTCTACCCTTCAGGCTTGCAAGGAGGCCGACGCCATCCTGATGGGTGCAATCACAACCCTCTGAATAGATCGACTGACACTCAGACCTAAACATAGGCTCGGTCGGCGGACCGAAGTGGGACGTCAACAGCAAAGTGCGCCCTGAGCAGGGTCTGCTGGGCCTCCGAAAAGCCCTCGGCCTCTACGCCAACATCCGGCCGTGCAACTTCGCCTCCGATTCGCTCCTCTCCTACTCTCCGCTGAAGGCGTCCGTCGCGCAGGGCACCGACATCATCATCATCCGCGAGCTGATCGGTGGCGCGTACTTTGGCGAGCGCAAGGAGCTCGGCCAGGCGTCGCAGCCCGACGTCGCGTACGACACGATGATCTACAGCGTCCCGGAGGTGCAGCGCATCACGCGCGTCGCGGCGCAGATCGCACTCAGCGCCAACCCACCGCTGGCTGTCCACTCCGTCGACAAGGCCAACGTTCTTGCGAGCTCGAGGCTGTGGAGGAAGGTCGTGATAGAGACGCTGGAGAACGAGTACCCTCAGCTCACGCTTGACCACACGCTGGCCGACTCGGCATCCATGGTCATGGTCGCGAGTCCCAGGAAACTGAACGGTGTCGTCGTCACGGAGAACCTCTTCGGGGACATGTGAGCCACATCGTGCCACGATTGGTTGCACTACTAATCCAGTTTCTAAAGTCTCTCGGACGAGGCCAGCGTCATTCCTGGTTCCCTCGGTTTGCTCCCCTCAGCATCCCTCGCTGGTGCGCCCTCCATCGCGGATGCCCTCTCGCCCGATTTCAAGTCCACGCATGGTCTCTACGAGCCCATCCACGGCTCCGCGCCAGACATCGCGGGCAAGGGCATTGCGAACCCGGTCGGCACGATCCTCAGCGCGGCGCTGCTCCTCCGATACTCGCTGGGCCTCGACAAGTACGCGCAGGCGATCGAGAACGCCGTGCGGAAGGTGCTCGACAACAAGGACATTGGTGGCTTCGAGCTGAGGTCAGCAGACTTGGGTGGGAGCGTGAAGACGACGGAAATCGGCGACAAGATCGTGGAGGTGCTGAAGGCGTCGCTGCAGTGATGTGAAAGCGACGATAAGAAGAATTGAATCGACGTACCGAATGTGTAGCTCCTGTATAACCTATGATGTTACTATCAGTAGCACCATAAGACCTACGTCCTCATCAACAAAAGTGGGCACTTCAAGTGCTAGTCAACGTCAACCTGAACTTAGTGAATGTCATACGGTGCCTATTCCAGAGAACTCAAGACCACTCTGAGAGTACTGCTTGCGATTCGTGTAAACTGAACATCAAATTCATTGATACGAATTTGATGAGCGCGTCCCTCGTAATGATCGAGATCCCGATCCAGCTTCACAGAATTTTTGATCACTGCAGCCACCCCTTCCCTCATTCCACTGACCATGGCCTCCTCATCCAACCCCGCAAGACCAACCTGCAAACACCTCGTCCTTGACGCAGGACCTCTGCTCTCGCTCTCGCCCCTGCGCGGGCTCGCCGAGACGTACTACACCGTGCCGCAGGTGCTCGACGAACTGAAGGACAAGCGCGCGAGGGAGCACTTCGAGCGGCTTGGGCTCTCTGCGGGCGTGCGGATTGAAGTGCGGGGCCCGGACGCGGCCTCGCTGGCGCACGGTGAGCGGTATATGTCGTCGGGGAGCGTTGGGGCTGCGGGCTGACAGAGGGGCAGTAATACAGTTCGCTAAGAAGACGGGCGACTATTCGGTGCTCTCGCATGCGGATTTGTGCGTGCTCGCTTTGACGTATGCATTGGATGTGAAGGAGAAGGAAAAGAGTAAAATCGCTGGGGAAGGGATCGAGGTATGTTACTGATAAACGGCCTTTCGCACCATCTCAGTAACTCGTCTGCGAAGACTGGTGCCCCTGCAAGCGACATACAGGAGACACAAGAGAGCCGTGTGGTCCACTCTGAAGAGAAAAAGGAAGGGGAGAAGCATGATGCAGAAGCTGAAGGCCCTGTGGAAGAAACCGAAGCTGAGGAGGTTGATGACCAGGACCAGGAACCTCCAGAGTCGGATACACCACCGTCATCAGATTCGGACGAAGATGAACAAGCCGGACATGGTGCACTGGAGGGTGATGAGCAGGAGAGGGAACCCTTGAGCGTAGAATTGGACCCAATCAACGACCATGAAGACCAGCCACGACAGACCTCTGCAACAAGCTCTCAGTCACCCTCATCACAGCCGCCGTCCACCGCACCATCGAACCCTGACTCTACACATCCTCAAACCGAACCAATATACGATGACCCTTCAGATGAAGATGATGGCGAGGGCGAGTGGATCACACCGTCCAACGTCGCCTTGCACAAGTCCCGTGCACTCAACCTGCTCCCGTCAGAGGATACTGGCAAGGGCAAGAGGAAGCAAGAGCACATCCCGGTTGGATGCATGACCGCTGATTTCGCCATGCAAAACGTGCTACTGCAGATGGGGCTGGGGCTGGTAAGCGTCGAGGGAAGGCGAATCGAGCGCGTAAAGAGCTGGGTGCTGCGATGCCACGCATGCTTCAAGTACGTCCTTGCTCGTCCGCTGTCTCGCCGAAGACGAGCTCGCTCACTCGTATCTTCTCACAGGATCTGCAAAGATAATTCCCGCAAGTTCTGTCCCTCATGCGGGAACCCCTCCCTCCTGCGCGCCTCCGTCACCATCTCCTCGCCGAACGCCGGGCCCAACACGCCCGCACTGCAGGTGCACCTCAAAAAGAACTTCCAGTACAAAACGCGAGGCACGGTCTACTCGATCCCCGCGCCGAAGCCAGGCAGCGCGAAGGGCGGGCCGGGCGAGGGGCTCATCCTGCGCGAGGACCAGCTCGCGTGGCAGCGCGCGAAGAAGCGAGCAGATGGGAAGCGTGAGCGCGAGGAGAGGCGGTTGCTGAGCGCGGCGAGCCGCGGAGAGACGGGCGAGGGCGGCGCAGTGCTCGGGAGCTGGATGGACCCGGACTGGGTGCCGGAGATCATGAGCGCGGGTGCGGGTGGGAAGGGGAGGAGTACACGGAGTAGGGGCTTTGACGGGGACATGCCCATCATCGGGTATGGGAGGAAGAACCCTAATGAGAGGAGAAGGAAGAAGTGAGCTCGGGGACGGAGATGTTGTGTAACGTGTACCACCAGCGCAGGAGTTGACAATGTCAGCGAGATGCAGGTCTCCAGGGCATTAATACAGATTACATCTTTGGATATGCGTACACGATCCGCAATCTCGCTCGCTCAGGCAACGCTTCTGCTCATGAAACGCCTCTTCTGGAATGACATCCACCACTTGCTGGGCTTGCCCGTGCCGTCGGCGTACAGCTTCTCGACCAGGCGCGCAGCGAGCTCTTGCCGTACCTGAATCAAATACTGCCGCAGGTAGTCTGCGCATGTCAAACACATCTGAGGGCACTGCTCTTCTAGGCAGGATGATGAAACGTACCAGCATCGGCCCTGCTCGCAGGAGGCGCATAATGTGCATTGAGAACGAAGTTGGCGTCTCCAGGAATGGGGAAGTTGTCCACCGCGAGCGTGTTCAGCATCTTGTTCGCCTCGATCTGGCTCGGTACCGTCCGTGCAGACCCGATCTTGGCGAGGCAGTCGGAGACGAAGAGGATGAGGACGATGAGGAGGCGGTCGGCGGGACCCTTGATCTCGAAGTTGCGGAAGAGGGAGTTGGCACGGAAGAGGTCGAGGGTCTCGTCGATGATATCGGCTTGCGAGTAATCCGCTACAATGAGGGTCGCATTATTCGCCAGAAGCACGAGCAAATGGCCAAGCTCTGCGCACCTAGTGGTGCTGGACCGCGGAACTTGGTCTTGATGGAAAGGACGGCCATGTTGCCGACCTGGCGGATGTCTGACTCCTCATTGAATGCTGAGTGGTAGGCCTAGCGGTCGCACCGTGAGTACGATGCAAAGGAATGCACGTAGGACGGACTCACTGGCATGGTCGTCTGTGCGCGTCTGGTCACTGGCCAGTACGGGACTCGCAGGTGCGGCGGTCGGGCGATGCCGACGGGCTGTAGGGCAGGTTACGACCATGTGACCGGGACGCGGTCCTCTGCGTCACTCAGGCACGCTTGTCCTGCCGTCCGCCTGCACGCACCGCGAACCAGGGCTGCCAGTGCGCGTGCAGCCTCAGCCTGCTCTCACCTTGCATATCTCACGCCTTGGGCAACCGTTTGAAAACCCGGGATGTCTGACCAACGAAACGGGGACGCGGAGGACGATCGCACAGGTCTCCTACCTTCCATTTGCCGCGACCACCCAGAGCCGGAGACTATCACCAGTACGCGATGCTCGTTGTACTTCATTTGAGTAGATGCAGCTGAACATGTAACAACAGACTTGATCAAACGCGTTCGTGCACTCACTCTCAGGCTATTGCCGATAGAAGTGCCGCCGGAGAGCATCGAGGAACCAACCAGCAGGGTCATCACTCCGCAGGTCATTGACACATATACCCAGGCAGCAGGAGACTTCGTACAAGCGGTAAGTGGTAAATCAAGTATGAGCTGTAACTATGCTTAATCTATAAACTTATAGTTGCCATATGCCTTGCTAAGGGCGCGGAAAGAGTTCATGTGGGACGCCAATACCAATCCCGCGGACTACGGAGAAAATTTGGGCAGAGGTATGTGTGCTTTGCACCAACCGCTCGAGTCCACTCAGTGAAATCCGCGCAGCTGTTGCTTGCGAGGTCCTCGCCCGTCGCGTCGTTCACCAAGCCCCTCCGGATAAGACCGTTGTCATGCTCTCCACACGATTCAGATTCAAGGAGGTTGACAATGGCAATAGCGAGAAGGCGAGCGCTCTCGAGTTGGCTATTGACTCTCATTGGTGCGTTCCTATCTGCTCTATGTCATCCATCCATCCTGGTCCATTGAAGCCGCTCTTCCGCAGCACTATCTTCTTGTCTTCAACCGAAGCTCAAGATGGTAAGTGTACGTATCGGAGCTTTTCATGTGCTGATCTACTTTCAGTTGTCAATTGCTTATGGCGAGGACAGCTGGTGCAGAAGCACGAAGAAGACCACGATATTGATTGTAAGTCCTCCGCACCTCCAGTCAGATTGCATGCCGAACCCTAGCAGTTGTGCCATACAAGCAATCTGGCTATGACAGCTTCTGGGCCCACTTGGACGCCGGCCGCCTCTCAGTACCAAGGTATTGTCCAAGTCTCGCTGTTTCTGTTGCTGCCGTCTAACGACGTCAAACTATTACAGGTATCAGAATATCTTCCGCATCGTTGTTTGGATATTATTTCTCTTTGCCTACTCGCTCGCTGGTAAACAAGCCATAGGACATCTAAGAAGTGCGAGCCAGTGTATTAATGATGATTCTAGTGCGCGAGCCATTGGACAAACTGGATTCTGAGCACTCTGAACTGGACTTCTGGGAAGTCGTAATGTACGTCCTGGGTCTTGCATTCTCCGTTGATGGTGAGTTATCCGATCATATCTCATCCACTACGCATCTGACAGCCTCACCTCGCGTATGTAGACCTACACAAGGTCGGTGCCGATACCCTCAGACTGCATATCTGCCATCTTTGTCGTGTCTCGCGTTGACCTCCCCTGCCAGTTGTTCAAACTTCTACTCTTTGTCTCTTGGCGGACGCTCGGATTCTGGGACGTCGTATCCGTGACGACTGACTCGCTCCTGACTGTCGCTTTCGTGCTGCGCATGGCAGGGATCGTCTCCGCGGAGCCACAGAGCTCGACGTTCCGGCTGAGGGCGTTCCAGTGCTTGAGCTTCGTCGCACCTCTAATTTGGTGTGCCCCCTTTGACTTGAATTCGTATCATTATGAACTGATGGCTGGGTCTATGACAGGATGAGTGAGTGACATGTACAGTATGTCATTTGGCCTGAAGTGACTCATCGATAATTCGATACAGAGGTGATTCCTGTCTTCGATGGATTCCAGTACGTCGATTGTTTCTTTACTGCCATGACGAGAGGAGGTGCCGATCAGCATTCAGATTTGTGGGAACAATGCAGATCTGCGTCGCGCGTATGCTCAAGGAATCTGGTATCTTCTTCGGAGTGAGGATCATTCTCGGACAGGCATTCAACACGAATGCTGATTGGGCAATTGGCAGCTGTTGGCCCTGCTCGGTATCGGATTTTTGCAAGGCCTGTACGCTTTGGATGCTGCAGATGGGCACAATGACCATCCGTATGAGGTATATTTATCAGGTTCTCGTTCTGTGAGCGGGGCTGAATATTGCTGTGTTGTTAGGTTGTGCATGTTCTGATACAGGCACTGCTACAGTTCGCTCTCCAAATCCGTTGTTGCTCGTCGAACTGCAGCTGATGTCTCTGCGTCAGATCACCGAATTATGACATGTTCTCCGGAAGGTGGGAGCGTCTTACACAGACATAGTCTTAACAAGACTCATATCGTAATATAGCACTTCGGGACAATGGCTGTATTACGGGTGCGCGTGTTTTCCAGTCATAGAACGGGCGTGTGAGGACGAGCGCCTTCCCCAGCTGGAACGTTGCGACGGCGGTCGTCCTCGTCAACGTCCTCATCTCTCTGTTCTCGTCGGCTTACAATGATGTCAGTCTGTTCTCGCTTCCTCCGGGATGCGTTAACGGTATACTGACGGGATTGCACGAAACAGGTAATCGAGGACGCAGCAGCGGAGTACCTCACGTACTTCGCTGGAAAGGTCGGCGGCATGATCCGTGCTCCGGATGAGTATGTCTACCCTGCGCCGTTCAACATTGTCGAGGTTCTCCTGGTCGCGCCTCTCGAGTAAGTGGTTATGCGATTGTGACACGAACAGCAGCTCAGCCGCATTCAGGTTCGTCGTGAGCAAGCGGATGTATGACAGAGTCAGTTGTATCTTCCTGCGCAACCCATCCAACGTGGCACTGACCAATGCGCTCGTGGCAGGTGAACCGCTGCGTCATGATGGTCCTCTTCTTCATCCCGCTCTGCACGATCGCTTTGTATGAGGCGGAGTTAGACCCCGCGAAGAATCGGTGGATTAGGGACCTGCTCTCGCACCCAGACGAGGGCGGCGAGGACACGCCCGAGTTTGAGGACCCGGGCGTGCACCCGGCTGACCACGCGAAGGGCCTCGAGATCAGTAAGGTGCCGTTCGAGGAACTCGTGAAGGTGTTTCCGGACATGACGCGTGTAAGCATTAGCTACCCGCGTTGGGAATCCAGATTGACTGATGGCGATGCGTAGTCGAACGAAGCGGTCATGCTAAACGAGATGGAGATGATGAAAGAACAGATAAAGGAACTGAAGGAATTGCTACTGGCGAAGCAATGATGACCCAACACTAACAATATACGACCTTGCGATACCTGTCGATCGTCCAAAACAGTGCTTGTATACAGCGGGGAAATACAATGTCGTACAGCTGTTGTACACGGGTCCCTGAGATGATTGTCATTGCATTTCGTCCACCTGCCCTTGATCTGGTTGGCGCACAAGCTGGGTTAAGACACCCATTGAGCGCACGAAGAATGGCCGAATCTCGTTGATTTCCATGGCGCAGAGATTTGGAAGCTAGCCAGCAAACGTCAATGGGGATCCATGAGCCCGATATTATGCATCTTCTGCTCACACTCAGCTCGCTGTGGTCGAGTTTGGAAACACCTTCTCGGCTTTTCGATTGTCGTGCTTCGCGGATGTCCTGGAGTAGCGAGCGGACTTTGTCTGGATTCGTTACATCGTCTGATGCTCTGGTTTATGGTAGGTCAGGACAGTTGCTAACGCCAGGGAGATATACGTACACGTCCAACAGGACCTTCGCAACTTCTGCGAAACGGAACGGGAGCTCACTGAACTCGGGTTGGGTAGTTTCGCGCGTCAGCCGATCCTGCAGAAAGTCTAGTTTCACGTATTCAGCGAGGTCGTAGCAGACTCATGAGATGCTGGAGTCGCACCGACATTAAGCCATTCTGGTGGGACGATATGACACTTCTTCTTGAGCTTCAGGTTAGTGGCCATCCAAATCGGCACCTTGCATTTCGCCGGCGGTCGCAGTGGACCATATGCACCCTTCACACATGTCAGTCATTGTAGGCCATAACAAAAACGGTACCGTACAGATATGAATGCAGTCCGTTCCATTGCAACTAGCGGGATGATCTCAACGAGCTGCTCGCAGGCGATCAACTCTAGCTCGGCGGGTGTGATAGATGTTCGCAAAGGTGGGGGAAGTGCCATGTCTAATTTGACCCTCTTGATAATCTGAGCACGGGCGTGCGGGCGGAATCTAGAGGCAAATGTCGCGTCCGGTCGTGGCGAAGTCAAGTCGCGTCGCGTCGGACAGGCACGGTAGAACGCGTAAGCGCCGGCAGTCGCGGTGCGCGACCCACGTGATGGGACGCGTCGCGAGCATGTTGAATATGGATGGTGGCTGAACGTGTTCAACTCGATCATTACCATCGCACCCGCCCGCTGCATGCTGTTGGCCCTCCTCAGAGACTGGTGTACGTACATTTGGTACTTGTGGGTGGCACATATCTTGCTCTCGGAGACACAGAGGCTGACCTCAGTTTCTTACTAGAATTGTCGCTATGCTCAGTGGAAGAACGAAACAAGTTGTAGCCTACGGACGGCGTGGACGACGAATCGTCAATGCGTCTGACGATAAGCGGCACTCGGAGAACTATGACGCAAACCTAGAGGGTCGACACTTGGTGGTCGAACCTACTCCTCGGAAGAAGCTCACTCGCGTTGAGCCGGATTCATCCCCAGAGGTGCAGCTGGTTACGAAACGGGAAATTCGAGAGGATCCCGGGCCATCTAAACGAACCAGGAAGGCTGCGATGAAAGCTAAGAAGTCTCCGAAGGCTGCAAAAGCAGGAAAGGCTGAGGTGTGCTTATCTGTCCGTCAACCGCTCGCTGTCTTCTCTCCCAATGTCCCCGGCTCGCCCGCCATATCTTCACTTGTCGTCAAGAAGCGCAAAAACACCACGACGAAACCATCCCCTCTCAAATCGTCATCCCCTATCATCAATGTCGATATTGTTGTCCTCGACAATCAGGGTCGAAGGGTAAGCCAGGAGCGACGTGTGTCCAGGACAGACATACAAGTCAACCATGCAGATGCAGGTGCCCATAAAGCCAGGAGACCCCCGGCTCCACGCTATTCTGACGCTTCATCCGATAAGAATGAGCATACTACCCCGAAGCCCGCGAAGATGAAACGAGGGGGCAAGGCACGACCCATTGTCATATCCGACGATTCTGAGACAGATGAGGAGAACGACGTCCCATTGGCTAGGCTTGCCAAACCGGATTTCCTAGCAGAGTCCCCCCAACGAACTTCTCAGAACCGCAGTGTCAACCCATCAACATCTTCGCCGTCCATACGGCTGCATAAGAAGCCCTTGCACAAGCAAGCTGCGATCCCGAAGGCTGCCGAAACGGCGCTCGCGCTCCCACCTCCAGCACCGACATTCGTTCAATGGAAGCACGCACCCGCACCCGTCCTTCCCGTATTCGATCTAACAATCCCATCACCCATTCCTCAGCACGTGAAACTCCACAAGGTCATTCAAAGCCCACGCAATCGTCCCTTCCTCGCTCCAGGCCATTCGCCCTTCCCTCGCGCCAAGACACGCAACGTTACCCCGTACCGCTCCCAACGCGGCAGAGCTTCCCTCTTCCCCGCTCCCCCGTCTCCCCCCTCTCCGACGACCCCCACCGACTTTGACCTCTCTATTGACTTCGCCAACTTCGCGCTATCCCCGACGACACGCAAGTCGGTGGAGGACGAGGAAGCACATGTGCGCCCGCAACCTGCGCACCTTCTCCCTCTCTTGCAAGAATGCGCGCAGGAGACGCCACACGAGTTCTCCGCATTCATCGAGCTCTTCCCTCTGGACTCAATCGTGCGCGGTGACTACGCTGACACGCGCTCCAGCACTGGTCGCACGAGGGCGCCGGTCACATTCCAGAAGATCGGCGAAGCGTCGTACTCAGAGGTGTTCGGCATCGGCGACGTCGTCCTGAAGGTCATTCCGCTGCGTGATGAAGAGCGCCGCGATTCCTCCGCAGATGGTAGTGGTACAGAGTCCCCTGCGCCGAGCGACGCGAAGGATGTCTTGAAGGAGATTATCGTCACTCGCGCGATGGGCGAGATGTGCCCGGGGTTTGTGAAGCTCCTGCGGACGTATGTCGTACGCGGGAAGTATCCCTCGCTTCTGCTCGATCTTTGGGATGACTATAATGCGAAGAAAGGGAGTGAAAGCGTCAGGCCAGGTAAGTAGCAGGCGTTGACCTTCCGATCACTGATGCATATTTTGACCATAGACTCCTTCGGCGTGTCACAAGTCTACGCCATTATCGTCCTGCCCAACGGCGGACCCGACCTCGAGACCTTCACTTTCAAGACGGCATCCAAGACAGGCTGGAAGCAGGCATGCAGTCTGTTCTGGCAGGTTGCTCGCTCGCTCGCGGAGGCAGAAACACTCGTGCACTTCGAGGTACATATGACCCGTCTCGTTGCTACTGCTGTGACCGGATACTGAGGCTTTTTTCCAGCATCGCGATCTACACTGGGGGCAGATCCTGGTGAAGACGGTACCAGCCTCGGAGACCTCGCACCGCGGCGTTGGCAAGGTCCCGATGGATGACGAAGCACACGGCATAGAGGCGACCGTCATCGATCTGGGGCTTGCGCGCATGGAGACCTCGGGCGGCGGCGGAAGCGAGACGCATTGGACGCCGTTCGAGGAGGAGATCTTCGAAGGCGAAGGTGAGACTTCCGCTCTCGTTGGTGGGGACTGACGCTCACGCAATCACTTCAGGAGACTACCAGTTCGACGTATACCGAATGATGCGCGTGCACAACAGCGGCTCCTGGGAGGAGTACCGCCCACTCACGAACGTCATGGTGAGTTCACACCTCGACTCCGAGTCCCCGCGCATCCTCCCATCTTGACGTTCTACCCCTCGCAGTGGCTACACTACCTCGCGTCGAAGCTCCTCCATTCCAAACGTCTCCGGCCTCCGCCCGCCGCCCGGAAGACCAGCACTCGGACGAGCGAGGTAGCCTTCTCTGAGCGCGAGTGCTACAACTGCCTCGTGGAGCTGGAGGAGCTGCTCGGCCGCTGCGTGACGTCCTGCAAGCCCCAGCCTGTCTGCCGCAAGTCTAGGCGGAAGACCCAGGCGCCGACAAAGGCCGCGAAGGCCGTGGTGAGCCCCTCTGGCCCGATGTGTGCAGGTGACGTTCTTCAGTTGGCGATAGTGAGAGGTTGGGTGGGTCCGAGTTGATGTGGAGCGACTGCTATTCCGTGCGTCTCTGCAGAAGATCAACGGGCGGTCTACTATGCTAAGTCATGGGCTGCAACTCCACACGTCTCATTTGAGTCTGCAGCGGGCAGGAATTGCTTTTATGCATCTACGTCAGTGGATCAGGGCTTCGATGTGCAATGACAAGCTTAGTATGTCTTGGACATTGTTCGGGAATGTTACATTACATGACGGCTGCCGTAACCCATAATTTATGCGGCCTTGTGAGTTGTTATACCGTTGTACCACGCTTGAAATTGCCAGCGAATCTCACAGCAGATCGATAAATGCTCTGCGCTTTCCACTTCGTCATAGCCGAGTATCTCGATGAGATAGAAAAAATAAGTGCGTTCTGCGACACCGACACTATTCCTCCCCATTAGGGCTACATCACTTGGGTATGCTAGTACTGACAGCGGTCCGAGAGCGGGGCACGGTACAACAAATAGCAATGCTTGATACACAACTTGTATGCGTCATCATCTGTGTCCTTGTGGATGGGGATGGGATTGAGAATGATGAGAAAGGAATAGGAATGCTGGCAAATAATTCGGCGGGCGGCCATAGGGATGAGGGATACTGCACACGCCAACGAGGAAACCTTCAGCACACATCGCTACGAGACAGAGCCAAAGCCACCCACAAATTAGTCGTGAATTTCCTGCGGCTCGTGTAGAGACACCATAATATCACACTTCATTGACTTCTGTTCTTTCGTTCTTTCGTTCGACTCGGCCGCCCGACAGGTAGACTGCCTATCCCAGCAGCGCCTGCTTCGCGGTCTTCCTCGTCGTCCGTTTCGGCGGGGATGACTTCGCTGCTCGCTTGGACGGGGAGGGCATCGCTCCTCGTTTGGGCGGCGACGACTGCGCCGCCTTTCCCTTCTTGCCCGGGGACGGGCATTTACCGACGGCGTCCTGGCGCGAAGACATGGCGCGGACGACGCGGGACTTGATGGCGGCAGTGGCGCGCACGGGGGCGATCCGAGTCCTCTCTCGGAGGTTGTATCGCGACGTCCGCACTGAGGTAGTCGGCTCGGACACGTCGTGCTGCCGAGTCTTGCGCAGTGACCCGCGGGTATTGGCAGAGGCAGGTGCAGGTGCGCGGCGCCGTCTCGCGGGCGGCGGCGACGGGGGCGACGGCGATGAGCCACTTGGCGTCCCCGACGTCGGCGTGAAGGCCAACGCGCGGATCGGCGAGGGGGGCGGCGAGCAGCGGCGGGGCACTTGGCTCGGAGATCTGTCGGGGGTGAACCCGAGTTGCGAGTACGTGACGTCCTCGGGCGGCGGGAGGCCGGACGGCGTGTCGAGCTGGGACGCAGGGATGGCGCTGCTGACGTCGACCCGTTCGTGCAGCGAGCCCTGGGGTGTCATCAGAGGGGTGGGTACCCACCCGTCCGTATCCTGGGACGTGCCCTGGGACTCGCCCTGGGAGGGGGACACGTCCCCCACTGCCTGCGAAGGCCCGGCCACTGGGGCGCTCGTCGGCGACGGAGTGGCACGGGGCGGCGTGCGGGCCTGGGAGGCTGGGCGAAGCGTCCGTCGTGGCCTCCGGACGAAGGAAGGCATGTTAGCGTAGCCGTACGTCCGCATAGGCTGGGGGGACACGGCGGGGGGAGGCTCCTCTATGTCCGCGGGCTCGGTCGGCGTCCGCTCGACCTGCCTTGGTTTCTTTCGCGGACGCAGCCCAATCGTCGTCCCCCCCTTCTCTGCATCGAAGGAGAACGTCTGACCCTCGTAGTCGTCGGCGGGCTCATCGTCCTCTTGACGCTTGCGTTTGAGGGGGCTGGCGCGTGGCCGCACCCTCTGGACAGGTATGTGCGGTACCGACCGAATAGGTGGTAGCTTGCTCTCGTATGCAAAGTCTCGTGTCTTTATGCCACACTCAGCGAGCAGTTCGGCGTTGCGTTGCACGGTGATGTCGTGCGATGGTGGTTTATCGCCTTGTTCAGGTTCTGGCAGGTTGTGTGGCCGGTCTGCGGCGCTTGTTGACTTCGGGCAGCCTTGAGGATGCACAGCTCTTGATAGGGTACGTGACGTTCCACTCACATTCGATAGCGTAGCCTCTGCATCTTTCGGAAACATGGTCACTGACTGTTCCCCCTCGATCCCCTCCGGGGGCTGTGGCGCGAGGGAGGGGCTCAAGCTTGAGGCAATCCAACGTGTGAAACGTTGCATCGATGTTGAAAATGCTGGGTGCGTTGTATGGATTTCACGCGGGACGGGATGTCTGGCTCTTGCACTGGTGGTGGTCGCAGTTCAACATCCGTGAGGGGGGGAGGGGCGCAGACGGTCGTGCTTTATACTCGAGCGCCGCAAGGCGGTTGGGTGGCTTGAGCCAGGCCGACCCACGCACCAAATCGGGCTAACAATTGGCGCGTGAAGCGCCAATCAGCGCTCTCCTTCCCAGAAAGGCAATTGCTGACTCTAACCCGACACTCCTCCCACCTCGCGATGCGATCTCGTACGTAAAATCACTGCTCCCTCTCCAACCTCCATCGTCCCGTGCTTTCCGACTATCAACGCTCGCAAAACGCCCAGGATTTATTCAGGCTTTTTGCTACCAGAGGCGCAGCACGAGAGGTCCATTCATGCAGATTGACTCACCGTGGGCGCGAGCACCGACGAAGCGCCGCCGCACCTGAAAGGCGCTGCACACAATGCAACAGGCCGCGAACAATAGGGGACCGTTCATGTCCGCCCCGTTACACGCCACACTCCCTCGCTCCCCACCGCCTCTGCAGGCTCTCTCTCAGAGAAGTCCGCATTTGGAGGCCCGAACACCTGCGGGCGCCATCACTCCGAATCCGTGCTGATAGAGCGCGCCCGACGCGGTTGCGGCGTCCATACGGGCTGTTCGGGCGCGAGTACCGGAAAACGACCGTCGGATGGCGTGGCGCTGTACCGTCAGTCAGAGAATGCAGCTAACCCGGGTGAGACAGCAGTATGTGAGTGGCGGTGTCTTTTGACAACTATCCGACGATGCGCCGCCCCCGCACTACTGTCCCGGGCGACTCGATTTAGAATAGACTACAAGTAAGTGGATGGGAAATAAATTCGCTGCACTGTTTCCTCCTAGTCCGGACTGACTCCTGGTTCCAGGCTCGGCTGTGCTCCGAGCCTCAACCGATGGGGTATCTGGATAAATGGCGCGCAGAACGACTAACAGAGCAACAACAAGGGATGATGAACGTAGCGATAGATGAACTCAAGATCAGGTTCGTCCCCTTCAGTTTTCCGAGTAGGACGGTGGGACATCCGTGGGTG
The DNA here is from genome assembly GCA_001632345.1 of Daedalea quercina L-15889. Taxonomy (NCBI): domain Eukaryota; kingdom Fungi; phylum Basidiomycota; class Agaricomycetes; order Polyporales; family Fomitopsidaceae; genus Fomitopsis; species Fomitopsis quercina. The sequence continues at coordinate 62,733 of KV429045.1, read as the reverse complement.
TATGCGCGTCGGCTTCATGCGATGGACCGGCCGACCCCGATGGTTGTCCCATGGCATCGAATCGTACTCCGGAATCGGCGTGGTATGTCGGCCGCTGCCATACGGAGAGTAACCCTGCCTCCGCCGCCTTGCTACGGGCCTGGGGAGGACCGCCAATAACGGTGAGTGGCGGTCTAGAGCCATTTCCAGACGACGAGTAGGCACTACTACCCCCTGCTTCGCTTGGGGGATTAGGTTGAATTTGCACGACATACTGTAGCCACGCCGGGCCGCCGTCGCCGGACATCTGGGGCTTCGTCTGGTACGCCACTCCAGGTCCACCCGCAGTGCATTGTGCGAACGGCTTCGGCTTCAACTCTGCCCGCGTAGAAGGATGATCAGTAAGCAGACATGCCCGCTCAGCATCGAGTACTTGCCGTTTTGCAGCAGCTCTCCTGCAGGAGCGGAGAAGTATGGCCGCCTGTTGTGCCCTCTCCACCAAAAGAAGACGAGGAGGCCAATAATAGCTAGGCCAGCCATGCCCCCGACCACGCCCCCGACAATAGCCCCCACATTCGCGCTCGAAAAACCGGCCGACGCCGCAACCGCGGAGGGGGTGGTGGCCGCGCCCGCATCCGTCGCGATAGACGTCGCCGTCGCCGACTCGCCCGCGGCGCCTGTCGTCACGGTGCCCGTCCCCTGGTACAAGATGAATTCGAGAATAAATAAGCTATCCGCTGTGGCGTTCGTGACGTTGAACACGAGCTGGTGCTCGCCCGCGCTGAGCATCGGCGAGATGAAGAACTCGACCTCGGACTGCGTCTGCGCCACGTTCGACGGCCCGGCGTACGTGTTGGGCGACACGCCGTCGACGGAGTACACCGACTCCACGGGCTGCCCAGCCTCCAGCATGCCGTAGACTGCGATCCGGGTGATGAGCCAAATTGGCACTGTCAGGTAGCGGGGCGGCGGAGAGCACGCGCGGCTTATCGGTGAACTTCAGGGACCCCTACGATCCTGCTTCGCCGACCGCTACGGTCGCAGACGCACTCGAGTCACCCGAGACGGTGAGGTCTGTCCAGTTTCCCTGCAACTTAAGAGTGGAACCCGTAGGGTAAATCGCGACGACGTCCTGGCCCGACATAACGAACGACCAGAACGGACAGACAAAGACAGGGGACGTAATGGGGCACAGTAGGTAGCCCGAGGAACGAGAGGAGAGAGGGGAAGGAAAGGAAAGTATGGGCCGAACTCGCTCGTCGGTTTATCAAAACCCGAGAGGCAGGACGGACGGATGGGTGCGCCGTTGGTTCGCGACACAGTGTGAACTTGCTATGGGTCGACAGTGAGTGCTGATCCCTTTGAATCATGAGCGGGAAGCTCAGTAAATGTTTCACCTGTGTAGTGCGGTAGGCGTTCCCACTCCCTACTTCACCAGCTTATTGATCTTCGTAACTGGAGGCATAACCAGTGCCTCTTCACTGCATGGATGCGCGCAGTGTTTATTTGCGTTATCCGACAGGAACTCCCTACGCTGGTCTACTTCCTTACGAGATGCGTATTTGCCTACTCACTGCTACTAAGAGCCAAGAGCCAGGACCAGAGGATCGTGAGGGTTGTAAGGACGGGATGTACAGGGATGTGCAGTGCTAAGTGCTTACAGCCGGTGATGGGCGGGTGTCGTGGCGACCTTCTCTGAAGGAATCGGAGAGAGCGTTGCAAACATGATTGTGACTTAGAAAAGGCAAAGCGGATGCACCTTGCATGATGTATCGGACTTCCTGGCTTCCGGCTTGCGGTGAGGTGCGTCTCCAAAACAGCGGGTATGTATACTTAGAATGCGAGGCAACCTAGAAGGTACATGCGGAATCGTCAAATGTATAGCGCGTGAGATCAATTCGTGGTAAGTCATCATACAACGCGAGCAGCAACGAGGATACGAGATCAATGTCTGTGTGACGGGATGACTTTCTTAGGCATATCATCCACAGCTGACAGACCTGCCGTCCCCGATAAGCTCTCTATAAGTGTGCTGAACTGGAACTCAGAATTCTGGTGATACATGCTTCAAGGACCACGGAAAGTATACCAGTCTCTACGACCTTGCTGTAATACCCATCAGGCGAGGAATAAGCGTCGTCGGAGCCACCGAGCAGACTAAGCGTCGGCCGCCGTGCGTTTGAGCCGAGATGCATTGCTACCAGCAAGAATATCGTGCGTTATGCCGCGGAGGCTGACTCGGGAGCGCTGTGCGCGGGCGAATCAGAGCACAGTGGAGGCGCTAGGGGTTCTCCTGTGTCTACTGGGTATGGTGTGACCTTGGTCAAAGCGAGCTCTGTTAGCTTCATGACGGCGACAAAGTCCCGCTACACGTAAAGTAATAGGGTATACGCACCGTCACTGAGCGCCTCCCCAGTTCCGAGCTCGTGTTCTTAGTAGAAATATGGCCTCCTTTTCAACCGCCGTCTCGTGAAGTAGATAGTCAGACCAAGGATCATCAGCCCGCCGCACCGCCTACAACCCCGTCCACGATCGCCCACCCGGCGCCGAACTGCTCGCGTACTAGAATTGGTGACCGATGATGGTCGCCGTGGGCCCAGATAGGGAGGTCGAGAAATATGGTCGGAGACACGCCCGTCGACGTCGGGATATAGAGGGCGAATTCGGGGACGTATGGGCTATTCGAGGCAGTATTCATGACTCTGAAGATGAGCTAGTATTCGTCTGGACTAGACACCGGCGAAAGAGAAAAGCCAACTCCAGAACTCGAGCTCTTCAAGCCAGATGGTCCCGTACACGATTCTGCTGGTGAGCCATCGGTCGATTACCTGGCTTAGCAGCCCAGGAGGACGGGTAAGATAGAGCGTCGCGAGACTCACCATTGGTTTTGAGCTTTCCTGAGCCCTGACTCAGACCGGTCTGCAACGGCTAACGTCGAACCAGAACCAGAATCCGTGTTCGCCGTTCAAGCTGATCCAACGAGATTCAATGCTGAGTCATCGGAATACACCGCAACAACCTTGTTGCTCTGAGATATCATTACAAGCCAGAGTAAAGCAGCATCACGAATACATAGGAGGCGACATTGGCTCGGCAGGGATGATTTAGAGCAAAAGTGGTGATGTCCGTTGCAGAGACAAAGCCCACAACATTCTCATAAATGAGTCCAGCAACATGGCCTCTACTAAGACTGCGTTTTTCGCATCACCCATCTCGGTACTTGCTACTTCATAGTCCGGCGACACGAGTTGTGATGTGCAACTTGAGTTCATCTCATTTCTTGTTCCACAGTCTAGGGAGTCGTTATGAAGATTCAGCACCCCAATGCCGGCTAAGTGAGGTGTGCAGAGAGAGAACTCGGTAGGTCATTCGTGTTGAGGCCCGTGTAGACAGGCGAGTGGGATAAACGTCAGTGAACGACGAGCTCGAGCGCGCCGACGCACAGTGACTGACGGAACCAAAGAGCAATATTACATAGCCTCATCCGGTGATCGCCGCAAAGACTGCCGCAGCCACTGACGCGTTACGCTGCGCGGTCGCGTGCACCGCAATTGCAAGCTACGGTGGAGCCCTTCTCTGCACTGGAGTGGTACGTGAACGATCTCATTGTTTGCGGTCAACTCATACATATGTTTCGCAGGAAGACAGTACTCCTCGTGCAGGTAATGTGCCTGAACCTAGCGCCGCGCACACAATTATCATCATAACGGTCGCGGCACTCGGCGTACTACATAGCATCCACCACTTTTGTGCTGTACGTATCAACATGCGCATATCTTCTGCGGTCTGCTCATCGTACAGATAGCAGTTCTTTGTGTGGTACACTGACTGGGTCCAATCTGGTACGCTCACAGGCTGTTGCAGCTCTTATACGCGCAGACGACATAATGCTCCGGCGTGCGTGGAAGCCAATCCTTGGTGCGACAGTACTAGTTGGCGGCCCGACCTACCTCTACTATCGGTACTACTCGCAGCCTAAGCCCGACACCTTCCTACTCGGTGTAAGGGTGCGCGACGCCGACGGAAAACCTGCAATCGAGAAGCAGAGATTCTCAATGCTCACCATGGACCAGGTCAACAAACGCCTCGCGGAGAACGCAATATCAAAGACGACTGTGAGGCCAGGTATCGTGTGGAAGCAAGCCACCGCCCAGCTCTCTTCGAACAATCCGATTGAGGACACGTACTCCAGTGTATTCGTCCAGCGAGATCCGACAGACCCCGCTGCTCCCGGAGATCTGTTATTGTTCGCGGTTATGGATGGTCACCGCAGCTACCACACATCTCAATTACTCTCCAAAGTCCTCCTCCCTGCGGTAGGGCTCGAACTCCAACAACTGACCAAGGGACCAATTTCTGAGGTCAAGAAGCCAAGTACTCTCGATTACCTCAAGTCTATGGTATATATTACCTCTGCGTCTTCGGCCCCGGACGACTCCGATCCACAACGAGTTGCACGCGCCATCGAAGCGGCATTCGTGCGGCTCGACTGGGAGATCCTCAACGCGCCCCTGCGCATCTTGACCGAGAATGTGGACAAGCTTGCCATTGTGAACCAGCAGGTCCCCGACCTGAGCCAGCATCCGTTGGCGCTAGCGACAATGCAACCTGCGTTAAGTGGTCTGTTGGACAATGTCTCTGAGGATAGCCACGTTGCTGACTGCAGACACAGGGAGCTGCGCCATCATGGCACTATTCGATACCGCGCACCAGAACCTCTACGTCGCGTGCACAGGTGACAGTCGTGCCGTCGCTGGGGTGTACGAGGAGACAGACGACGGCAAGGGCTCGTGGCGAGTTGAGGTGCTGAGCGAGGACCAGACTGGCAGGAATCCCAGCGAGCTGAAACGGTATGTGATGCGCGAGACGAAGCTAAGTAGCCCATGTCTGAACTCCGCTGACCGTGCGGTAGGATGCAATCCGAACACCCAGCCGACGAAGCCAACACGGTGATCAGCCGGGGCCGCGTCCTCGGTGGCCTCGAGCCCACACGGGCCTTCGGGGACGCACGCTACAAATGGCCTCGCGATGTGCAAGAAGTGTACGGCTTCCCTGCTCATCTTGTTGACGTACGCACCCACTGACTTCCCCCAGGCTGCACAAGGCATTCCTCGCGGGCAACGGCCAGTCCTTCCGCCCCGCCTCCGCCGCGCTTAAGACCCCGCCCTACGTGACCGCGCGCCCTGAGATCTCGCACCGTAAGCTCGCGCTCCCACCATACGCCAACGTGTCTGCTCAGCCGAAGTCTACGCTGCGCTTCCTCGTGCTCGCGACGGATGGTCTTTGGGACGAGCTCTCCTCCGAAGAGGTGGTCGGACTCGTCGGCGGGCACCTCGCCGGCCTCCGTGGGCGCATCCCCAAGGCGGAGCTGCCCGAGAGGGTCCGCACGACGGCCGGTTCGCCGACCGTGAACGGCAAGTCGTCCGAGCCGGTGCGCTCGACGGAGGGCGCGTGGGCATTCGTCGACGACAACGTGTGCACGCATCTCATCCGGAACGCCCTCGGCGGAGCGAACGAGAACAAGCTCCGGAAACTGCTCAGCATCCCTGCGCCGCTGTCGCGCAGCTACCGCGACGACATCACCGTTACTGTCGTTTGGTGGGAAGAGGATTCCGACGCTACCCCGGAACAGATTCGAGCGAAACTCTGATAATTGCTCGGAGCGCGTTCTACAGTCTGTACACTGTATATACACGAATGTTGGTACACCGATGGAATAACAGGAGCACAAGGATACAATGTAGAATGCGACGATGCAGGATGAAAATGAAGATGAATGTACATACGGGTGAAGAGCAACGATTCATTATCTGAGAGCCATCTTACATGATCAGTCTTTTCTTCTTCCCGTACCGATGCAAGACTGGTGCAGAGTCGCGGCGCTCCGCCAGGTTGTCCCCTTTCAGCCGACTGCTGTACGGATTCTTCCAGCTCATACCGCCGCTGAAGCGATTTTCACGCTTCGGCTGGGGTGTGTTCCCCTTCCTGGACGGTGTTGGCGGGATCGGCGTGCGCGCCCACTCCTTCAGCGACTGCGCCGGATCATCATCCTCGTCATCGCTGTCAGGCGATTTCCGCTTCTTCGCGCTGCGCTGCCCCGAACTGTTTGTCTTCTTGTTCGAGTCGCCGTAGAAGCTGCTCGCAGGGATGGACGCCAGGACTGAGGACGACGATGCTGCCTTCGATGCGGGAGTAGTGATGGTGGGTGACGGGAGCAACGCTGGAGCCTCCGGCTTCGGTGAAGTGCTGTCATCCGCAGGCGTCTCCTTCTCCTCTTCGACCTTCTCCTCGACCTTCTCCCCGATGTCATCGCTCCCATCGCTGTACTGTGCGAGATCCTCGAGCCCATTCTTCGGAGTCTGCTTGAGGGCCTGCCCGATCTTCTTCTGGAGCATCTGTGCCTGAGGATCGGGCTTGTTGGGCGTTGACGGCGCTGCGGACGATGACGGAAGCAGGGGGCCAATGAACGGCGCGCGCTCCTTCGACTTCGCGGGGTGCGCCGACTCCTCGCCCTCGCTATCCGGAGTCTTGCGCTTCTTCATGTTCGCTACGAGGCCGGTCTTGGCCAGCTGGGAGGTGGTACGGGCAGGAGTGCTGACAGCCGCTTCGAGGGCTTGGCCCTTGTCGCGGATGAAGAAGAGGATGTAGGCATTTTGCCTGCTCGTGGGGGCACTAGTGCGTATGACGGACTCATCATTCATCTCGTACCATTGCCCGTCTCCACCTTTGACGTGTGCATAGTAGTGGCCCGAGTTTGGCCCGCCACCTGCGTGGGATATGACGCCGTACAGAGAATAAGTCGGTCCGTGCTGTCCCTCGCTCATGTAAGGCTGCAAGGAGAGTCGCTCCTCGTACTTGATGAGGTGCCCGATTTTACGACCCATTGGAGAGAAGCGTTTCAGATGGATGGTCAACACGAGCGGTGCATCGTGAATTGTGAAATTCTTGTCTGCGCTGACGGGTTTCTTGCACCTGGCACGGCGATGAGCAACCTACCAGAACACGGAAAATGCTCGACACTTACTTCTCGCACTTGTACTTGTCGGCGCCTTTCAGATGGTCGACGGCAACAAATTTGCGTAGAGCATCCCTCAGCGTGTGTACGCCATAGATATCGATGCTGAGATCGAGGACGCTGTCGTATGTGTCGCTGTTGTGACTACATACCAGGCACGTCACCCTGGATCGCAATCGACCGCCGAATATCTGGTGCACCCATGAGGTTTCCGCCAGTTTGGGTTCCATTTTCCTGTAGAGGACCGTCAGCAACGAACGAGAATGCATGTCAATGCATACTCACGGTGGGTGACCCGCAAGGCAGGATTTCTGAAGGGCATCGATGGCATAACGAAGAAATTCATGTGAATCCTCCTGCCGCCCACGCCGCATGTGTTTTGCGATGACTGAAGGGCGCATTAGCGTTTGTCAAGCGGACGGTAGCGCAGACGAACCTTGCAGTTTTGTTGAGATGACATATGGCGCGAAAGAACGTTGTTTATGATGAGACTCGATCATCACTGTCCGAAGATTGCACGTCATACAGTAGGCACCCTTGGGTACACGGCCTATCATGTGTATGCGTTACAGAGACGAAGGGGCCAAGCTGGCAGCCAACTTACAAGGGTCGACGTTGCCGTGTCTGATGAGGACATGCAGCAAGGGCGTCGTATGCAGAAGACATTGCAGCGCGCTATTGAGGAAACATGTATTCCCCGTGTTGTGGAGTCCATTCCCAATACTGGCGCCTTCCGGCCAAGCCGTGTTGAGAGGGCCGTTGTACAGGGACTTCTGTGATACAGGCGAGTTCTGCGATGCTTTAGGGGACTTGTTGGATTTTGATGGGGTTGACGAGGTAGCCCTTTTCGTCTCTTGGGGCTAGAGGTCAAAGTGAGACGCGGCCGCGCCCTCAAAACGGACGTAACGCACCTCTGCCTCCGACGGCTTTGGCGCGTTGATAGGCTGGTATTTGGTCTCGTCCATTAGGAGGGTCCCTTTTGAGGAGCCTTCCACGAACTCGACCGGCGGGGGCAGTAGGTTCTTAAAGGCCTCTATGTCTTTGGCCGGATGGTATTGTGCGCCCTCTTCTGAGAGGCCAGACGCGGGACGAATAGCGGTTGCAAGCATTTTCGAGGACACGTTCACCGCTGTTCTCTTCGCGGGAGCGTGGGGCAGACGCAGGAGGGCGCGACGGAGGGTGAAGTGACGCAGTGTGAACGGGGGGGATGGGAGATGTGGCTCAGAGTGGGCGCCCTCTTCCCCGTCTGGGTGGCGATGTAACTTTTTCTCACGTGATGTTAAACGGAGCCACGGTCCACGTGCCTCCGCCCGCTTGCGCCACAACCGCGTCGAGCGCGTATTGACTGTTCACGCGACTCGCTCAGATCTAGGTCTCAAGACCGATGCGTTGTCTAGTTCGCTCTCAAAGTCACGCAGAGAAATTTGAAGGATATCGAGCTGTTTACTGACGGTCATCGGGCTAGCAGAATGGTATTATATGAACAGCGAACTGGGGTAAAGAATATACAGGGAATGCAACGTCCGAGGGTCCACAGTAAACAGTTGTATGCTAACGGATACAGCAGAGGTAAGGAGGAACTACGTGCTACACATCCACCCGAAGGGGCACGATATTAGACATGGGTATACTAGAATACGAGGAACTTTACATCGGACTGATATAGCCGTCAAAAAGCGAGACGTCCTGCTGTACTCGAGGCATCAGCTGCGCACTCTCCCGGGCGCGCCCCAGGCTGCTGATGGACGGAACGCTGAACTCGTTGCTTGCGGGGACAAGCCCAAGGGGAGAGGGAGACCGGCTGGACCCCTGAGAGCTGGGCGTAAGTGGCGACGCGACGGACAAGAGGTCGCTGGACAAGGCGTGCATAGAAACGTGATAGGACTGGCCGGCGTGGCTGAGCGAAGCATTAGATAGAGCGATATTGTAATCGTCGAGGGGGGTCTGGTATGCGAGGGGCTGCGAGTAGCCATAGTCATGATTGAAGTCGAAAGATCCTACGTAGCCGACGTGAGCAATGCATCGGCGTGCGCAGACGCAGTGAAGACATACCATCTAGCGATGTTCCTAGAGCATAGGCTTCAAGTTCATTTTGGCAGAATGATCCGCCCTGTTCGATGAAGAAGCCGAAGTCGTCGACAGCCTCAGGCATCGGTGAAGGGCTGAGAGACAAAGTCGGAAGCGTCGACGAGTAGCCACTGGCAAGGTAGGTAGCGGAGGACTCGGACGGGATGGACAGACCGAGCGCGTTCTGAGGAAGGTAGGAGGTATCCGGCACTGCATGCATCGCGGTGGTCCCGTCCTCGGACACGTCGAACGAAAATTGGAGCTCATTCGACTGCACAACAGGGGCGGTGACGAGCGAGCTGTTGGAAGGCCCAGCAACCCACTGCGCGTCGCCGGCCAAGTCGCTCGTCGGCGACATGGTGTAGAGGTCTGCGAAGGCTCCCTCGGCCGGCGCAGGGGCCGGTTCGGCGGCGGCCGCACTCTGTCGCAGCCGCTTGACAGGTCTGGCGCGCGACTGTGACGCTGGCATATACTCGTCGTTGTCGTCGTTGTCGTCTGAGTCGTCCTCGTCGCCATCGTCGTCTGAGTCGAAGATCTCGTCGGCCCGCCGCTTCCTGGACAAACGCGTTGTAGGAGCCGCGGCGCTATCCTGCTTGACGGAGTTGGGTCGCTTGCGTGGCGCCGCCGCCGCCCTTTTGGCCCTAGTACGGTGGGCCAAACCGGAATCCGAGTGGTCGAAGTAGAACTTAGGCTTTTCCCATTCCAGTTGTTCGCGCACGCCTCTCGTGGGATCTATCTTCGTGCCGTCTACCGTATAGGCATCCTGCCATGGGTCGATGGAAGAATTGCTCACGTGGTGCCTTTGGGATAAGTGGTTGAAGAACGCGTCCCTTCGTTTGATGCTGATGTGGGCGAGTAGTAAATACACAGGTCGCTCCTACAGCCTGGACTTCGAACTCACATTCGACGGCACGTCGAGACTGGGCACCTGAAGCCGGCGAAGTTGGAATGTTGCTCGCGTTCATGGCGGCTCGTACAAGCCGTGTCATTGAACGTCTTGCCACAGAATGAGCAGCTGAATGGCCTCTCTCCGGTGCTGATGAAATGGATTGAATACGGACGCGTTGGGGCCAGTCAGGAATACACTTACTGGGTGTTCATATGGTTCTTGAGCTGGCCGTTCTGCGCGAACCCGTCGCTGCAAACTTTACACACGAATGGCCTGCGTCAACGGTGAGACAAAAGTCGTCGACTCAGGCCTGGTTATGCGTGCTCACTTGTTCTTCAAATGGATGTTTTCATGACGCTTGAGCTCACTCCGGTTCTTGAAGGATCGTGTGCAACCCGGATGTGTGCATGCGTGCGGTTTCTGAACGTCCTGCTAAGTGGATGTTGATCTCAGGTAAGCTGTGTCGTAAGGCCACGGCGAACACGTACAGTCTTAGCTCTAGGTGCTCTCGGCATCTTCAAGGATATATCGCTGGAAGGCAGATGATGTACTTTCGCGGTGTGATGGACGAAGCAAGTGATAGAGGGGTGCGTTTTATGCAGGGGTCGTGGATGAGTGGTGAGAAGTAAGAGAACAAGAGTGTGGCGTCGTGAAGAGTGGCAGAGGCGTGGTTCAATTACCTTAAAAGTGAACAAAGCGAATCAACGCTAAGCAACAGGCCACAGGCCCGTATATAGAAATGACCAATAGGGGGGTCGTCAAAGCGTCGTCAAAACGTGGGGACCCTCGGTCTCAAACGAGCGGCGTGAGTGGTGTGTAACGACCGTGAGTGGAAGAGATACCCTTACCAGGAAGAGTGTCCAGGCTTATAAGTGGCCATGGAGCCCCATGTAGGATCGGCGCAAAGACGAAAACAAGGCGAGCCCATTATTGTCTTTGCTAGCGGCGGGCGGGTGGTCCGTAGGGCTGAGGGAATAAAGGTGAGCTCCGGACAATTGTCTCGCACGCCGACGCCTTTCCAGTAATCTTAGCAGACAAGGCGGGCATCGAGATCCCAACGAGTAGGAGCTTTCCCCAAAAAGGCAGTTTGATCTCAGATACTTCGGGACCACCTCATGCGCGAGGTGCGCAGTGGCTGAGAGGCACGTAGCCTCACGGCCGGAAGTCACTAGGCGGCATGAGGATCGTGATATTAATGGGAGTCCGCCTGGAGTCCGCCCCCTCGGACTGATGCCCTTTGACAGAACAAAGCCGCGAAGGGCCGGTGTTAGTACAACCGACCCCGTTCCCGCGTGAGTGGCAATCTAAGAACCCCTGGTTAGATTGGTACATGCCATCAATACACGTGTAACGGATTTCCGGTCGAAAAATACAGCAGCCGAGGCTCAAAAGTACAAGATACGCTCACAAGTCGTCACTCAGCTACAAGGCAGTCGCCTACGATGTCTCACTCGTCGTGCCCGAGCCCAGCCCCTTCTATCCACTTCGAAGGCTCAATCCAGGGCGCGATTGTTTTCAAGTCGTCGAATGTTAGGGACGCATAATGGCTTCTACTCATCCCTTCTACCAAGTCCAGATCTAGAGGCGGCGGGGCGCCAAATGGCGGCTTCGTATTCTGACCGATTAGCTGAGCAACAAGCCTAAAGAAATATAAGAGATATGTCGTTGCAGCAACGTAGATGAGTCCACTCACATCATGCCCCACATCCATTGCATTCCCCCCTCTTCTAGGTCCCCCTCTACGAGCCACCGCAAGTCCTCGCCGCTCGGCGTAAAGAACGGGTAGTTCTCGTAAGGTAAGGTAGGTAAGGGGTGGCTGAGGTGGCGATATGTTTCCGTTGCGCGAGCTGATGGCTTGAACGTGAAAGACCGTTATTGTGCCCAATACAATAAAGACTAGCCTTCGCCAAGTGCCCCTGTTCGCAGTGGCAGATTGATGATGTGATCTTGCTCGCCGTCCGATTCGTCCGAAGGTATGTCAAGACTCGGTAGTTTCGTTGGGATGTCGCCGTCAATCCCAGACGGATGCAAGAGTGCCTTTGCGAGGTGATTGACACCAAAAGATGTTCGCGGTTTGCTCAGGACGCCGATCGCCAATACGCGGGCGTCGGCGAACTCAACGACAACCTATAGCCGTATTTGGTCTCTTTATACAGATCACGTTCAGATGTGTTGTAACTCACCCTGATTCGAGGCTGGAATTGCATCAAGTCGTTTTGTATCCTAAAATAGAGAGAGCATAAGAATATTGCCCAGGCACTGACACAGCATTTCTAGTGAATCGTTCAGACAACAGCCATGCTCAGGGGCAGACACGCGTGTCATGAAGGGTAGACTCAGACGGTCACAGGCAAGGGGCTACACGGTAAGCACCTCGTATTTATGTTATTCGCCTTTCTGCGCGCCCGAGTGCGCCTGCCCATGTTATTGTGGGGTTGGGCGAAAGAGCGCATTACTCGAAGATGAGCAAGCGACGACGGTATACGGGAAGCAAGGCTCAGATGTTACTCACCTCATCTGCTCGAAGATAGTCAGCGGATCGAAGCCGCGTGACGTGCTATTGAGCTGGTTGGCCGTTCCGTTCCGGTTGAGGACCACATAGCTAGGAAGGTGTCACAGAAAGTTGCATGCGGAGGGGGGAAACACCCACTCTGTCCAGGCTTCTTCGTGAGTGCACGCGGTGGTTGTACGATGCCAGATGCGGTAGAGGACTCTGACGGCCAACGTGAGTCACGCCAGGCTTGGAAGGCAGCGCTCTCGTGATGACTGACTTCACGAACGCTTCCTTCCACGTCGCGCCTTCCTTCTTGACTTTCGCCCACGACGGGAGGAACCGCCTCCTGAAGCACTCCTCCCATTCGCTGTCTTTCAAATTCGGAAGGGACGCCTCGAACAGCAGGTAGTTCGCGCGCGCAATGCTCAGGATCTCCACAAAGTTATTGCGCGGGACGGTCGTGCGCACACCCAGGTGTCGGAGTGCAGGGTCGTACTGCTGAACCGGATTCTGGAGCGTGCGCAGAATGGGGCGGCGCCACGGATTCAATGACGGCTCAGAGGAAATCGCTCGCAGGCGGTTCGAGACGTAGGAGACGGTGACAAGAGACGACAGGTCGAGCTCCCCCAGGATGTCTGCTATCAATTCAACGGGGAGGGACTCGAGTGCGTTGAGGACACGACGAGCCATGCCGCACGAGCTTGGAGGTCGAGCTGCCGTAATTCGCTGCAGTCGGCTGTGCACAGTGCCGCCGGACGCGTCAGGCAGATCTCGATTCAGAGAGCGATACCGGATTAGGAAGTCGTGGTGGTTGCTTTCTGGCGCGACGGCTTCACAACTTCTCTCGAGCGAGCGAGATTTCCAGCAAGGAGCGAGCGAGTCAGAGACGTGACGGTGGTGTGCAAGCATGTTGTGCAGACTCACATCTTACAAGCCGCACTAACTGACGCCGCCAGCAGGCAAGTCGCCAGTGCTACACAGCCTCGGTGGTTCTTTGACTTCGATGGTCAGTGCAAGACGCAGAACCTACAGGCTCGCTGCAACTCGGGCACAGCGCTCTTCAATGGCGCATATCCGTCCGAATCGATTGCTGTGTACAGCATCACGAAATCTACGCTGCACGTACCCACATCCATTCCCGAGACAAATACGTCCATCTATCCAGGTATCCAATCCTCGCCAGACACTTTAAAAATCCTTCCACTCATCCCAGTCCTCATCCTTTTTCGCTGACTGCACAGGTGCCGCAGAGTGTGCAGCAGGAGATATGGGCGACACCTGCGATGCGAGGCTGTCATGGCCACGATTCAGGTTGTTACTGTAGTTGTTGAAGAAGTCCTCGTCGTCATCATGATCCTGGTACAGCGCCGACGTCTCGCCATCGCCCCCGGGACCGACTGAGCTATATCCTCTGCGCACAGGTCCACCCGTCACCTTATCCTTCACAGTGCCTACCACCCCGCCAACTTGCTCCGCCACGTCCACACCGAGGGCGCTCTTTCCCCACATGTTTGCAGACCGCCCTGCCTCAGCCGCGCGCTTACTCGCCTCCGACACGTAGCCCTTGACACCCTGCTGGAAGTTGGGATCCATGACCTTCTCCACGCCCGGCTGGATGACATTTTCCGATACGGCCTTTGTTGCCCCGGCGATAGCTGCAGAGAACAACGACCATCCTTTGCTCAACGCGGCGCTAGGATTCTCCTGCAGGTCTGAAAGTGTAGGGGCGGCGCGTGAGGAGAGGCCGTACGAGGGGGGCTGAGAGGGTGCCGGCGTACTGCCGAAGCCCTGGTATCGGCCACCTTGCGAAGGCGGCAAGTCTTCCGGTCGAGATGCATTCGCTTGGCCAAGACCCGCGAAATACGATTCGTTCCTCGCCTTCTGGTCGTCAAAAGCGGACGATGGTGTCATTGGGCTGCTTGGCGCGGGCGAGTTTCGACTGCCGAACGACGCCGGAGAGGCGGCGCGACCTGTGCTATTACGGGCAGACGCGCGAGATTTTCGGAGACCTTGAGCAGACGAGGGTCGGCCCGGTGGGCTCGTAGTATTGTTAGGAGATCCAAAGCCCTCTGGTGGTACCGACGGAGCCCACGGTTTGCCGGCGAGCTCGGAGTCCAGCTGCTCAGGGAGGTGTGAAGAACGTTCCCGAGGAATGGATGCAAATCAGTTCACACCTTCTCTCGGTATTGAGAAGCGGCCCAGGAGTGATAGGTGTCGTATGAATTCATACCCTGCGTATATCCGCCTGTGTCTGCCGGGTATGTCTTCATAAACTCTCTGAAGGGAGAGTTCCCACCGAGCTGTACAATGTCCTTCAGCATAGTTCACGAGTGCGCCGGGATTCTAATTGATGGCCGCAATGAAAAGTACAGGGTCACAGCCGGCCATGCGATTTACACGCCCCCAGGTACACCAAGCCCAACCCGGACGGTGTTGTTTACGCTGAGCACAGAGGGATAACTCGTGATAGGCGTGGACATAACAGAGCCGCATTCACAATATTTAAGAAAGCAACATACCTGCATACGCTTGATCTGCTCCTCCTGCCAGGTGTCCATCGAGACCGACCTCACAAAGCTGAAGGGACAGGGTTCAGGGATGCAGGGTGGGGCGAAGACGCGCAGGCACACGCACCTCACATGCACGCCGAAGCCTCTATGGACGCCAGCGCATTGGAGGCACAAGAAGACGGCGAAGCTAAGGCAGCGGATTCGATGACCAAGTCCGAGATCTGAGGCACGCATAGGCTGACCTGAGAGAAGCCCATTGCGGATTCGGGTTCGAGCAATCGATGCACTTCTTGTTATCGAGGTCTTCTCGCTTTATGAGTTCCTGGAGGGTGCGCCGCGCGACGGTCTGGTCCATGGCTGGGCAGGAGGAGGTGCTGAGGAGGTCGACGGGGGAACGAGGATGCTGTGTGGAAACAATGTTGACCAGCCTGAGCGACTGTGCAACGCGCTGTGGTGAGACCCGACAGAGCGGAAAGGGACGGTTTCCCACGGTCATAGACGAGATTTCCGCACGCTCGCTGAGCTCGGCAGTGGCGAGGACGATACAAGGCGTACCGTACACTCGGGTCTCCCTCGAGATCACAGCGTGCCGTACACCCTGCAGGCTCGCCACGGCCATCTACTGCTGAGAGAAAAGGTTCTCAAAGTCAGATCACCAGCGGGACGGCACGAATGAGGACGTGATCCTGCAGGGTCGGACGCGCTTGGTCACCGAGCGCGTACACTTCCCACTTGCGGACGACAACCATCGTCTACCCCAGCTACACCCACCCGAGCCGCACATATCTCTCGTACTTCTCCGACAGAACTTCGAGACGATCTTTGGCTTACGACACCGTACCACCCCTGGGCTTCTCCGTCTGAAGTGCACACAAAAGCTGCCCCTCCGTGACTAGCCCCAGTTGCCCTCGATACTCGGCTATCCTGGCATGAGCCAGAAGAACAACGCGCGAGCGAGCACTAGCACCGCGCAATCCAGCCGTCAAGAGGACTCGCAAGAGCCTCCAAGCCCGTGGGGATCATGGGTCGGAACCAAGTGCGTTCTGGTATCGTAGTTGTGTGTCCGTGTCCGATTGAGTTTTCTCAGGTACTACTCGATAGAGGTTGCACAGAATCCTCTTCGCGCCCGCATGTGTGGATTTGGCGACAAGGTGAGCATCCCGATCCTTGTGCAGGTATCCTTCGCCTCGGACATCTGGTCGAGGTAGACCTGCACATCTATGTCCCGTGCAGGTATGACCGCCGGGTCCGTCAATCCGTCTTCTCATCCCATGAAGATGACTCATGCAACTATTGCTCGTCGCGTACGTTCATGCTTGATGCACTATGCTCGCGTATCGCGAGGTAGATGTGTTGAGGCCCCTTCAAGTAACAGAAACACTTGCCTGCTCCCGCGTCTACGCGCCTCCGTTCACGCCCAGACTCGTTGGTGCGATGTGGGCGTTGGTGGTTACCAATGCACAGTCCACCTGGTGATATATGCAACTGCAGATCTTGCAAACACATGGCAATCTCATGTGTGACTTTCCTGTTCGCAGATGCCGGACAGCGGGAGTTGAGATGGGGATACATGACGGCCATTTGCCTAGGCGCCCGTTGTGGGTTGCGTGTATCCGAATCAACTGCGATGATTACACCTGACAGATGCACACAAGCAGGACTTGTCATATTTGGGATATACACTGGCGAAGTCTGACTAACGTGAGTCTGCATTGATAGGACCGACGTCCGCTAGCTCCTGCGGCAGTAGCTAAGATGATCGTCCGGCGAGAAGATGGAAGTGCTGTAGATGTAGAGTAAGTCTGAAGCAACGTTCGTCCCTCTCTTCTGTCCGTTTTCTCATGTCGCGTCAGTGACATAGATACGTCCTTCTTCCTGGTCACTGTAGACCTCTGGTCGGTAGACGGGAAGCAGGAGATGAACCTTGTACTGCATCCTACGTCGGCTGACCGGTACGTTCCCGCGAATACCCCCAAACCCAAGCGGCGGGGGACCAACTCTACGGCGCAGCGATCGAATAGCGGCAGGAAAAGCCCTACATCCCCGGCACCTGTGGCGTCGGCGCCCGCTCCTGCTCAAGGAAGTCAACAGTACATACAGGTATCTCAATCGCGTCTGGACGGTGCGGGTGGTCAGTAACCACGTGTGTCGCAGCAGCCGTCTTCTGGAATCGCTCCGTACATTGGGCCTTCCCAAGGGTATCCCCCTCAGGTATATCCCTACACTGCCCAGCAGCCGCCCGTTTCGGAATCCTCAAGCTATCAGTCGATGAGCGCCTACGGAGCGCCCTCCGATGCCCCTCAGTCATGGCCGTATGCTCCTCCTCCGACGTCGATGGAACGCGCTTCGCAGTACCCGCCGGCCCCTGTCCTGCCTTCTATCCATTCGCTCGGGAGGAATGGCTCGTCCAGTAACGCTGCAGCGGCACCAGTAGGTTACAACTCCGCCAATGGATCAGGAGCCGGAACGGGAGAAGGCTGGCATATCGAGAACCAGGGAAGAGACGACGCAGGTGGGATGGGATACCGCGCATGGCCTCCGGACGCTTCGTATCCCCCGATGGACAACAATGGGGTCACTCGTCCGTCCGGTGCGATCGACCCGCCCCTCCGGGCCTCACATGCCTCTGCATCCAGCTCGGACGTGCGCGAGAACTCGTGCGTGCCGCTTCCACCCACGTCCCCCCGCCGAAACTCACTTGATATGCAGATACCCACAGGAATCATACCATCCGATCGGACAGACCGGAGCGGCTCAGCCACTCGAGAACTCGGCCTACCCGTCGGCATCATACCCTGCACCACAACATCAACATCCGCCACCATCACAGGCGCATCAGCCGCCATCCCACTACCATGAAACCCCGTACACGCAAGATCCTACACCGCCATCCACTATTCCCCCTTTGCCGCGACATACGTACACGAGAACGCTGGTCGGGCCCTTGTGCGCGAATGCCTGCCGCCTATTGGACGAACACCGCACGGCGGGTATCTTCTTTCTATTTCAAGACCTGTCTATCCGCACAGAAGGTTCGTAGCGTCGTGCAAATCCCATTGAAACGTATTGGATCCGCTTATCGTGCATCGCCCACTCACTATGCCTATTATGTAGGGACCTTCCGTCTTCGACTACGCCTTATGAACGTTGGCGCGTAAGCACCCTTTGGCCTAGAACTGCTGACCGCCGAACTGAGCCGCTGACGCGTCTTCATCGCACCGTATGGCAGGCCCCCAGCACCTGAGCCTGGAGCGCATTTCATTAACACTGGAATGTCGAAGATTCTCGCTCAAACCTTCACCGAGCCATTCATTGTCTACTCCGCGAAACGCTTCCCCGGTGTACCAGGTGAGCACGCCTATCGCTACATCACATTGTGAGGACCTGTCCTAGAGCTTGTGACCTATAGAAACTACCGCCCTCTCGATAGCCCTAGGCAACCAAGGCCAGAAGTTACCGCTCGTACGTGGACCCTACCCTTCACCCGTGTATCCAGCTGATATATCAGCGCACACAGCGTAATCGGAATCCATCCACAAAGCAGAGTCGCAAACGACCACGCAGCGGCTCCGAGGTATCGGGCGGCGAGGAGTCCGACGACTGATGTGACGGGCTAAGAAAGATACCCTGCTAATATGGTATATGGACATGACGCTGTATCCATCAGCCTTGCCGATGTCGCTGCCTGTAGCCAGAAATGCATTGCCATGACTATTAAATCATCGCCTGGTCGCGCAGAAGCCGCTTTTGTATACTCCTCATTTTCGGTGACCTGCGCTGCGACGCACTCTTCTCCACTACACGCACCGTCACAGGGCATGTCTTGCGTATATTCCGAAGTATTTCTGCGGCGCGAGCTCTTCCCTCCCTGAGCTCTTGCATAGTTGGGAAGGGTTCGGGTCCGGCGTTCGCTGGGCGGACTGGCCGGAGCGGTCTGCCGCGTGATAGTTGCTGCAAGGCATGGTTCAGCATGACAAGGACGACCGTGTGGGGCCGCCAGTCATTCCACATCGGCGAGACTTGATGGAGGATATGCAGGCTACGGGCGAAGTCAGCTGAACGGGGTTCGAGTTCATCAGCGCCCTTTAGCGTGTTTGTCTTTGACAGCTGCGCTATGCGATCCCTGTTGGGCGGTCGATTAGAGCTCATGTCGAGAGTGGCACCATCAGGGAGCTCGTCCTCGGCGATCATGTCATCGATGAACTGTTCTTCGTCCGTTTCCGAGGCTTTACCAACTGGAGGGTCGCGAATGGGAGAGACCGGGTTCTGGTCCCGGTCTGCGATGACCAACCCGATGAAGCGCCGTCGGGCGGGAATGATAACTTTCTCGATGACCTGGAATGCGCGCTCGGGTTCGCCAGCGCGAACAAGCGCAACGACGAGGTGGTTCCAGTTGTGCGAGTCGAAAGCCAACTTGCCCTTTTGAAGCTGAGCCCAAGTCCGCGCGACCTCGTCGTGGAAACCCGCCGACGACATGGCGTCAACGTAAATAGAGAGCGGGATACACAGAGCGAAACCGAGCCCACGAAGGCTGGCCTGACTTCCTCCATCGTCGTCCGTGAGCAAGGTGTTGAGTTGGGCATGCTTCATGGCCAGCTCGTAGATGCGCGGCCAGAGTTCTCGGACAGCCTCACCGTTCCCCCTGCGGCGATGCACGTCGAGCAAGTGGGTAAGCGTCCCGAGCGTCTGCGTTCCGCCTGCCTCCTCGATCTGGGTGACGAGGCCTTCCACAGCTTCTGGCCGTTGGCGACGAGCATACGCCGCTAGCAGAGGGGCAAAAAGCGTGTCCAGCGCGTCCCTCCGACTAGGGCTGGTCTCCATCCACCTCTGCTTCTTCTCTGAGTTGGCCATCACGAGGTTGCGGATGAACTCCTGCGCGATTTGCAGGCCCGCGTTCGTCTTATCAGTAGCGTACTCCTTGACGATGGCCGCGTAGGTCGTCGCGCTGGGCTGGATGCCGTGGTTCCGCATGTTGTCGTACAGCCTCCGCGCCCGCTCCCTTTCCCCGACCCGCAGCCAACCGACTATCATGATAGTGAGTACGTAGACGTTGAGGCGTATGCGCGAGTCTGGCTGTTTCGAGAGCCTGGTCATTTCCAACAAGAGATCTTTGGCGATCCATATGAGGCCAGAATCGCAAGCAGACTGGATGAGCAGTGCGAATGTACGCGCATCCGGCCGCAGACCTATCTCCTCGATCCTTTGGAAGAGATTCGCGACGACGCGGAAGGGTGCACCGATGAG
Source organism: Daedalea quercina L-15889 (assembly GCA_001632345.1). Classification (NCBI taxonomy): domain Eukaryota; kingdom Fungi; phylum Basidiomycota; class Agaricomycetes; order Polyporales; family Fomitopsidaceae; genus Fomitopsis; species Fomitopsis quercina. Next base: position 42,535 of record KV429045.1, on the reverse strand, counting down.
GACGTAGGCTTTGAGGAGTGTGTTGTAGACCTCGATAGTCATCCGGATGCCACGGCGACTGGAGGCCTTGAGATAGTCAAAGGTGCGGACGACACCTTGCCATTCGCCGGCCTCTACATAGACATCCATGAACGCAGAGATCATCATTCGGTCGGGAATGATCCCCTCTTTCATGGCTCGCTGGTAGAGCTCCTCGGCGGCGAGCACGTCTCTTCGTTCAGCGAAGACAGCAAGGGCAGTCGTGTATTCGTGGCGTGACGGACGAATGCCCGACGCGCGCATCTTGTCCAAGAGTTCGGCCATGTAATCAACGTCTCCCCTCTGCGCGAAGCTCTTGAGGATGATGTTGTATACATGGGCGTCCGGCGCTATGCCTGCTTTGCCCATGCTTGCGAGCCACGTATTCATACCCATAAGGTCTCCTTTGTTCGCGTAGGCGAATATTACGGCGGTATAATGATAAATATTGGGAGCCTCTACTTGTGGCGATGAGTTTACTGGAGGAAAGAAGTGGTAGAAGAGCTCGGTGGTGCGTCGCGTGTCGCCCTTGACTGCGTGGGCATGCAACATCAGCGCCTTGTGGGTCGTATTGACTCGTTCCCGCTGTGCGAGCCGACCATAGTACTCCTGAGCGCGCTTGACGTCGCCCTGCCGAGCAAAGACATATAAGCCAGCCTCTTGATACGTGTCGAACCATCTGTCCACGCTCATATACTCCGCCAACGCTGCAAAGAGGTCATTGGCCTGTTCAAACGCACTGGCTTGTACCAGTGCCTTGACGACGCGAAGCTGCACATCTAGTTTAACAAGTTGCTTCGCTTTCTTCACAGCTTCTAGGATGTCCAAGGCAACAAGGACTGTATCCCTCCGGCAGAAGGTTTCTATGAGATACTCCCCGAACTGCTGTCGTTGAAGTGCGACCAAATTCTGTGGAAGGTTGGCCATGATAAGGGCGGGCTGCTCTACGCGGGTTATGATGTCGGCAAACCGTCCCCGGAGCGTAGAAACTTGTCCCCAGATATGGTGAGGAATACGCATGTTGTTCACCCGTGTAAGATACGGTCTGAACTCGGACCAATATTGCAGCAGAGCATCAACGACGGAAAGAGCGGAGTGGTGGACGTAGAGGGCTGTGGCATAAACATTGAGCATCTGAGCGACATACTCATGGCGATGGTCATCGTCGACAAGTGTATCAAGGAGTTTGCGCAGGCCCTCGTTCGCGGCGTCGAACCTATCCTCCATAGCAGCGGCGCCTACCAACAGACAGTTCCTGCGTAGCTTGTCTAGAGTAGGCGAGTCGTCTGTCAGTCTGGCGGACAGGCGCTGCATGACGTCGAGCACCATTGTCCCATGCCGGCGCAACTTGTCCGGGAAGACCGTGTCGATATGGCGGTCCGCGGCCGCGGCGACAATTCGGGACGCGAAGCCATACATGTCATGCACTTCGAGAGAATCGCCGCCGTCACTTCGGCAGAGATCTTCGAAAGCGTGCCAGGCTTCTTCCAGGTCAGATGTGCGGCCTGAGGAATAGTCCTGTATGGACTGGTGCCATCGTCGCTGTTGCCACGCAGGCGCAGACGATCCGGAAGCTCCGAGGGGTTCTGGGAGGCTGGAGGCGTGACGCCTCTGCGCCATGTCCACCGGTCTTGTGAAGGGCCTGACTGAAGGCAGAGGTTCGCGAATCGGAGCATGCATGATCTCCCGGGTAGATAGTCGGCGGGCTCGCATTCGACTGACGCCGCCGCGAATGGAAGACGATCGCTTGACCCCTGTATTCGGGCACCATGAGAGGAGAAGGAGATAAGAGCTTGACACGGCGGCTCACCTGTACAAGACGGTGGCGCGCTCGCAGTCACATCCGGTAAGTTACGCTCGGGATCAGCCCTCTCCTTGCCCTTGGACCGCCTGGGATGGGGGGTGAAGAAGTCTGATGGAAGTGCCGAGCCAGCTGTCTTCACCGCCATTTTGAAGTGGGAAGCGGAAGCGTGTCCAGTGAGAGGTCGTCCAGAAAGGAGGGTGTTGATGACGGAGGTGGTCAGCGGCTCCAGCATTACAAAACCCGCCTAAACAGGGCCTTTTGGGATACCTGCAGAGTCAGATGTCAGGCAAGACGGACAGAGCGACCGCTGTCGACCCACCTCTCACTGGAGCACCTAGAAGACGGTGGGCACGATGTTGCGGTCCACGACATCGACGTGCTCGTCAAGAATTTCGTGCGAGCACGGGCGCCTGTGCACGTGCTCGGCCGCTGCTCACCGGGCGTTTACACGTCGTGACCGCGTCGAGGCCTGTCCGGGCTCTGTATAGTGTATACTATTACTACGCGACTCACGAGTCATTCACCAGCGACATAATGATGTATATTATATGTTCATCGCTCGCTCGTTTTCCACGTCGCCACTCCCTCTGACATCTCGGTTTTAAATGGAAAATAGCTCACTACAGTCCGATTGTAAAGTGAATGTGCAGGATGGAGACACCTATGGGCGGGAAGGAGGTGGCGACGAGATCTTGTAAATAGGTTCTACGAAACAGGCCGCGTGTCATCTGAGAGATAATGGAGACACCCCAACTCAATGGATATCAAACAACATATGCATTTGTCTAACATGAATAATGTATTCCAACACCACCACATAGGGAGTCCATAAGGTGGCACTCAAACCCAATCCGAACGTCTGGACTATGAGGCATGCAGACGCATCTTGCCTCCCATGCCTGCATCCTCCGGTCTGAAGCTCCAGATCTCCATAACCGTCTTCCCTCCGCGCTTGCTCATGACGGCACACGTCTCGCGCGTGAACGCGACCTTCCACACGCTCTCTGTTGGCTCCGTCAACTCGCGCACGTACTCGCACTTGCCGGGGCCCCCCGCGCGGTCGAAACGGAAGAGGCGCACGCGCCCGTCGTTGCCGCTCGTGACAAGGAACCGCCCGTCGAGCTGCAGCCCCGTCACGGAGCTGTCGTGCGCGGACAACCGCTGCAGCGTCGTGAAGCTTTTGTCGAGCGAGAACACGATCACCCGCCCGTCCGAGCCCCCCGTCGCGAGCATCGTCGGCGAGAGCTGCAGCTGACACACGAGCGCAGTATGTCCCTGCAGAAGCGCGAGGCATGCTCTGGATATGTCTATGAGTGATTATCTCCGCAGAAACAACGCCGGACGCACCCTGTCGAAGCATCCCACACCCTGACGGTGGTGTCGAGTCCGCCACTCGCGACCCTCGTCCCATCGAATGCGACCGAATAGATCTGGTGGAAATGGCCCCGGAGAACGTGAAGGCATACGCCCGTCTCGATGTCCCACACGCGGCACGTGCAGTCATAGCTCCCGCTCACGACGCGGCGGTCACACACGTCGAGGCAACGTACGCTCTGCTCGTGACCCTCGAGTGTGCGGAGGAGGCGCCCGCGCTGGATGTCCCATACGCGCACCGTGCGGTCCCGCGAGCCTGTCACCGCGAGCGGGCGCGAGTGGAGGACTTTCAGGCAGCGGATCGTGGACGTGTGCCCCGCCAGGACGTAGATGCAATACCTTTCAAGCACTGATCAGACACGCCTTACAGTGCAGGCGGAAGAGGCGTACCCTGACTTCACGTCCCACACCCTGAGGTCCTTGTCGCACCCGCCGCTTACAACCAGCGCGTGTGGCTGGCCCCATCCGTCCGAGGCGCCGCTCGGTTCACTGGGTTTGCTGCTGTATGGCGCAGGCCGTGCCCTCGATCCACCGCTCCTCCGTGCCCGCCCGCCCGCGCTGTTAAAGATGTCCGAAGCCGAGCGTCGTCTTGCATGCTTGGCGCTTCCCTCCGCACTGACGTCAAGCCCCAGCGCATGTCGCAGTGTGGGCGGCATCAGCGGGTCATAGTCCAGCGGGTCTGGGAACTCCTCGTCAAAGTCCATGTCCATCTCGTCGGCGGGATCCTCGTCATCGCCCCGTCCATCTGGCTCGTATCTGTTTACAGGAGGGCTCTTCGTACCATCGTTCCCGCGCACCAAGCTGACTGCCCAGACGCCGCTCTCGTGGCCCACCAGCGTGCGGCTGAGCACGCCCGTGCGGGCGCTGAAGACGTGGATGCGGCTGTTGGCGAGCCCAACGACGACCCAATTGGTGTCTATCGCAACGGAGGTGGGTATGGCGGAGGACGGCTGCGCGACTTGTCCGCCTTGCGGATCCCCATGCGCGTTATGGGGTGGGGTCTGTCGAGACGAGGGAACGAGCGGCATGCGGTGCATTCGCAAGAGCTTCCCGCCGTGTAACCAATTCGAAGCTAGAGGTAAGACTCAATAGGTGTATATAAAGCATGAATATATGCTACGCACTAGTCGTATATTCATAGCGGAAGTGGTTACGATAAGAGACGCGTGGCCGCGGGGTTGGTAGAGGTAGCTGTTGCATGCTCAGTGTTGATACCGTCGGAGCCGACACTACAAAATACATGAAGAAAGCCCGGACGAGCGCGAACAGCAGATCACGCACCGGAAACGTTGGAGATAGCATCTAGGTCCTCCTCAGTGACACTATCACCCACAGGGTTCTCCTGCTCGGCCTCGCTTTCCTGCATGCTATATCCATGTAGGTCGCACATCCGCCGCCACAGCCACTGATCGTCCAGGAGCTGCCTCCACGTTCGACTGACCCTGCTCGCGCGAACAAGCGTCTTCGGGTCGTCGATGAAGCTCAGAACGTGGAAGGCAAGCTCCGCAGGGAGGTCCTTCAGAAAATCTCGGCGGAGGAGAGGTGTAATCGTGGTGGAGATGAACAAGAGTTCGGCGGGCGTGCAGTCGGTGAGGAGGCCGGCAAGGTATTGGAAGCGGAGAGCGGGTGTGAGGGTCGCGAACTCGCGGCGGGCGTTACAGGCAGGGTCTTCGATGCTCGCGGCGATGCTAAGCGGCTCGAACGCTGAGAGACGGGGCGAGGGGGCGGGTGTAGGAGGAGATACAATGGGCATGTAGAGCGTCGACGACTGTGGGTGTGTCGCCATGTTCACTGGCATGCGGATGGTTGGGGGTACCGATTATTGAGGACTCTGCGCTGTGTTGTCTGTTTCAGTCCGCCGGTGCGTATGTGGGTCCCCAGTCCGAAGTGGATCGGTGCGGACGAGTGTCTATAGCAGGATGTCGGATACCGCCGGATTTGGGCGGGGACGAGTGCGAGTGCTACTGGGCGCGGTTTCCGTGCTGTCCAAGGGCGTGAGGTAGAATGTAAGTGGCAAGTCCCTCCAGGAGCGCAGACAACAGACAGAGGCGGTGCGGATGCCGGGGCGGACAACGAAGACAAGGGCAGCGAGAGTGGTCGGAGTGAGCCGAGTGTGGCTTCGAGCCAGCAGGCGCCCGTCCGCCTGGTTCATTGTGGCAAGTCATGATGGCTACCCCTCAGCATGAGATCACTGTCGTCCCCGGTGTAGGGGAGCCAGGTCGCGACGAGCTCCGCCAAGCGTGCTACGACGTCCGCATAGACGTCTTTGTCCATGAGCAGGGGTTCTCGCTCGACGAAGAGATAGATGAGTCCGTCTTTTATCACACTCTCGACGCGTAGTCATCTCGTGACGTCCGACTCGTATTTGCTTCCGTGTTCTAGCCTGGATTCTGCCGCTACGCACATACTGCTACGTCTAACGCCGTCCCTGAAGCCGGTGGGCACCATACGCTGCACGAAGCACGAAGGCTACTACAAGCTCAGTCGGCTGGCCGTGCTCAAGGACCACCGTCGGTACCGGTTTGGTCGTGCGCTCGTCCTGGCTTTGCACAATCATGTGCAGCTCGACGCGAAGCGTTCGGAGCAATATGACACCGTCACAATAAAGTGCCATTCCCAGATCCCTGTGAAGGGTTTCTACGCAAAGTGAGTCCGCATGCCGTATTTGCATTCCGTGTTGAAATAGCCTGCTAACCATTTGACATGCGCCACAAAAGATTTGGTTACTCGCCCGAAGTACGTGTCCTTGCTTGCCATCTACGTCCACCAATTTCTCCGCCGGCTCATCTCGCTTCTATCTCTCACCGGCACCCACCATCCAGGGCGAGGAATTCGACGAAGACGGTGCCCCTCATCAGTTGATGGTCGCTCGGCTGGCTTTATCAGATTGAGAGCCGCGTGTATTTGGCATCGTAAGGTGTCGTGAAGTATGCACAGAGCTCGTCAGGAGCTAGACGGAGGGGAGAGCTAGCAATACAACATAGGGGGGTGTGGGGTATGTTGCTACACGATGTGTCCGTATTGATCGAAGGTCATAAAATAAGTGCAAGCAAAAGCATAATGGACAGAGAACACACTCTAATGGCGTTCCTATCATCAAGAAGGTATATAGGACGGACACCCTGAAGAATGCGACCCTCCGCCCGACAGAGAGAAAAGCAAACAGTCAATGTCACGCAAGAAGATAAAGTTGGTGCGATTCGGGGTGCCGTTCACGAGCGACGCGTCGGCATATCGGCGCCATCGTCCGTAGTGAAGCCGTCGCTTTCGCTTTCGGAGCTGAACGGTTCCTGCTTCGGCTGACGCAACGCGCTCCTCGGGAAAGGCATCGAATTGATAGGGCTACTGGGCAGGATACTGAAGTTGATACTCGTCCCGTACCCGGTCGTGCCTTCCTCGTAAAGCTTTCTCGCGGCTTCGTACTCGAGCTTCTCCTGCTCGGCTTGCGCGAGGAACGGCTGCATGACAAAGTGACATGATGAATACACTAATCACAGGATGTTGGCTGACACCCACCTTTCGTTCCTCATCGGTCATTGAACGCCACTTCCCTGCGGCCAGAACGCTCTGCTTTGTCGTCTCGGTTTCATCACCAAAAACCTCCTTAACCAATTCGGGATCCGACCGAATCCGCTGCAAGAACATGAAATACGCGCTGAGCGGCTTCTTCGGTGCGTTCGGGTCCTTGATATTGCCCTTACGTGACTTGCCCGCCCGTCGCTGCGCGGTTCTGAACGCGTTTTCACGCTTGATGTCCTCGGGCGTGAGCGTCTTCATGTACGCCGCAAGCTCGCGCTCGCGCATATCCTTCGCCTCCTGAGAGCGGCGCTTGTACGGCTGCAGAGCGTTGAATGGGATCTGTCAGTAAAACACGTCATAGGTCATGTCAGGCACTATACAATACCTCTTTCTCAGCGTCGCTCAACTTCGCGTATTCTTGCCCAGCCTCCTTGGCGGCTTGCGCAACATTCAACTTCTTCGAGCTGGACGCCTGGTGGCGCGCAATCCAATCGGTGAAATACAGCTGCCAAGCGGACGGCGCGAGCTTGGGGGGCCGGAGGGTCGACTTGAGCGGTGCTAAATTAACGCGCCGCAGTCAGTCAATAAATGTGTACGGCGTGGAAGCAGGCAAACTTACGGGTCTCCGCGCGTTTCTCCACCGAGCCGTGGGGCTCCTCCTCTGAGCCAGCACGCTTCTTCTTCCGAATGGTGGCATCATCGTGTTCGCTGATCGATTCCGCGCGGCGGCTGTACCCGCGGGAAAGAGGCGGCGGGCGGGCGTGAGAGACGGACGGGGCACTCGACGACTGGAACAGCTGCGTGACGGGCGTAATCCCACGGCGCGAGTTGACGCGTTGCCGCTGTGTTGCGTAAGCGTCGTCGGACAATGGCGGGAAGGGGACGGGAGGCTGTGCAAGCGCAGCGGGTTGCGCTGCGGGTGAATCCCACAATTGCATGGCCCACGCTGGCTTCAGCGCCTCGGGCGGGGTCATCGACGCGTGGACGTCGCCCCGGAGGGCGTCTGTCATGACCGTGTCTTCCGGGGTGTATGACCGCGGCAGTGGCTGTAGAGCGGCATAGGCGGTCTGCGGTGAGAACACGGAGACGTCTGGGAAGACTGAAGACCCGTCGCTGTACGCGGCATAGGGTGACTGGGCAGACGGCGACGAGAGCGTGTGATGAGTGGGGATGGGGATCGGCATCGCCGACGAGTGGTGGTGGTACGACGGCTGCGGCTCGGGGTCCGCGAGCCAGTTCACGTACAATGCGCTCTCGTTGAAGTCGGGGGTCGACGCGTCCATCTGACGGCCGAAGGCCTCGGGAGCAAATCGTCGATCGCCCGGAGGCAAATAAGGCGCCATGGGGTCTAGTTGGCTGGAGGTGGAGTCTGGGGAGCCGGGGAAGGGCACCGTGGAGGACATGGTGAGATCGGCGGAGGGGTCCCAGACGAAGGGCGACTTGGGCTCGTAGGGGTGCATGTCGTCGAAGTCGAAGATCATGTTGTCGGCGTCGAAGTGGGCGGGATCCTCGAAGGTGAAGACGGGAGAGTGGTCGCGGATGGACATGTCGGCGGTGGCGATGGCTATGGACACGGTGTCCTTGTCAAAGTCGCGGTCGCGGTCGCGGTCGCGGATGGCGGGCATGGAGGGGAGGGGGGAAGGGAGGGAGGAGACGAGCGGGGAGGGTGGGTGACGCGCCCTTATATAGGGCGGGGCGGTCGGGGAAGGGCGAGTGTGACAGAGGCGGGCGGACGAGGAGGCGGGGAGGGCCGCGCGGGGGGCGAATTTAAGTGGATGAATCAGAGGGTCTCGGCAGAGAAGGGCAAGCGGGCGTCGAATGTGTGCTGCCATATGCGATCGCGGTACCTCAACTGACTCGGTGGAATCAGCAGCCAGCGTCGAAGCCCTGGCAGAGCGGAACCTCGGACAGTCAGACTTCGTGACGGCTGCCTCTTTGGGCCGCGGTGTCCAGGAATAGGCACGAGAGGGGGGCCGAGAGAAGGGTGGATCGCCGGGCGATACGACTCCCCCGTGACGGGTACGGTGCGCACTAGAGTAGGAACTTGTCTGCGCGCGAGATGGCAGCGGGGCGCACGCTGGCACTGGCAGGAGGCTATCAGATGGTGTCGCAGCGGCTCTGAGCGCGGGGCTATGACTGAACGAGCTGGGCGACTGCTGCGACGGGCGACTGTCCGCGAGACAGACTACTGTGCCGTGCACGGTATTCTGAATTGCCAGTAAGTACGTGCGATCTGCCACTGCCAGTGAGTGCCACGCAGATACGAGCCGCCGCCCACAAACCGTGCCGCGCCCCCGGGACTTGCCCTAAACTGGCCGCCTGATGGGCCGTCGCCGGTCGGACACCGTGCGAGTCTCCCGATATGGCATCCGCGTCCCGGCATCCGGTCTCCGAGTCCCATTGTCCCCGCCCGCCCGCTAGCCAATCGCGGCCCGGCGGACAAACGCCCGCTCGTCCTCCGGTCAAGCCTCCAGACACCTTGCTCATTCTCGCGCGCTGACACGGGCCAGACAACTGATCATGTACTGCTGAATGGAAGCTTATTATCGCCTGATACGATTGCGCTGCAGAAGCAAGTACAGAGAGGGAACTACCATCATAGAACCACCACCCACTCCCCAGGCCGGTACTTTGGGTTGTTGTAGACGCTTTTGCCTGCCTGCCATCCAACCGACGCGCACAGGGGGTTGCCAATTGCAACGTACCGAGAGCGATAACAATCAGCCATCCGAAGCTTCCTCGTCACCACCTCATCGAGTGATCCACTCACCTCCCAGCCCGGCACGTCCTTCATGATCTCCTTCTCACGCGCCAACGCCGCCTGCTGACGGCGGTATGCATCCCGGTCGCCCTCGGCCAGCAGCAGCGGCACAAGGTGGATGCGTGACCAAACCTTCTCCCTCTCCAGCTCTCTGTGCGATACATCAGCACCGAGCTCATCTCGCTCACTCAAGCAGCCAAATACGGCGGGCACATTGATAAGGGGATCGCGCGGTCGGATCCAAACGGGGCCACGTTCCGCGACGAGCGGGCCCATAACGCACACACGTTTTTCGTCCGCCTGACCCCCTCATATCCCGACTGAATGCGGCTCGTTTTCCACGCACCTCTTCTCCAAGTTGCCCTTTCCGACACGGTAGAAACCGTACGCACACAGCGCCGTCACACCGCCGAGGATGACGATGCCGCTAGGCCCCCGCAGCGGCAGATTGCGCTTGTACTTGATTGCGTCAAATCCCCCCGACGGGGGCATGTCCCTGCATGCGTGAAACAGGTATGTACGTCAATCGCATTGCAAAACGAGCGGACAATAGGCGTACTGTCTGTATGGTGTGGACACTGCATGTGAATGTCAGAATCTTCCATTTGCTATAAGCTCGTAGAATGAACTCACTCCTGCAGGAGCTGTCCGGATGCGAGTCAGAATTCTGACACTAAGCGTGGCTCAGAATCAGCTGCGGTGATGTCGGCGGACGGGCCAGTGGTGGATGAGGATGGTCGAGTCCAAGTCAACTAGCATGCCAGAGAGCATGTCCGCGCCTGATGTCATCCACGTGGCGTTGTGTGCACCTTCCATTCTTAGAGACGAATCTGAATGTGGTTGCGCCGCGAGTCCGCCATACTGAATCCTCCTCATGTCTTTCCGTGAGTTTGCAAATGACGACAAGTATCTATCAATATTTCATGATCCGTTGCCTTTCTGAGAGCGCATTTCGGCGTATATGATCTTTCACATCAGCCTGGCTTTCCACTGTGCGGACCCATCAGACGTAGGTGGCCGCCGCCTGTAGTGCGTTGTACGTTATCCAAATATTCCCTGGGCGAGTCATACATGCCAGACTTGACTCGGTGTGACTTTGAGCATAAAATGGAAGGCTGTTCGCAAGAGCAATATTATATGCCCCAAGTGGGAGAGCGGCGCAAACGACGACGTTCGTGCGAGGAAGATGCCAGCCGGCGCCTGCCGAATGGGCGTCTAAGAAAGGAGGATTACTGGAACCGGATTCAACGCCGGCAAACATGACAGCTGTGCTCGAAGGAGAGGCGTCCCGTCGCGCACGGGGCTGTTCCCGCCACCACCATGTCTCGCCACCCGTCCCCCGGCCCTTCCTACTCGCATGCGCTTCCCTCTCAGCATAGCCAGCAGATGGAGCTCGCATCGCTCTACCATCCGCCCGCTGTCCTCGCCAACCCCGCATTCCAGGCGAAGATGCGAGCAAAGAACTACCCCGGCGGCATCACCGCCAGCGTGGAGGATGCCAAGTATCATTCCAAATACAAAGATCTCAAGAAGACGGTGAAGGATATTGAGGCCGTGAGTCGCATGCGCCTGCATCCGTAGCATGCATCTCATCAGCTGCCTATCCAGGACAATGACAGGCTGTACTTCAAGCTCCTTCTCGCCAAGAAAAACATACGTCGTATGAACCTTGAACGAGCGTGAGTCGCTGCGGCGCGTGTATCATTGAACCGTATTGTGACGCGTTTCATTCCGTTCCTCGCATTCCTCAGTATTCTGTATGAACGATTAGCTGCGGTACCCCCGACCCCCGGACGACACATGCAGGAGCTACCTCCCGAACAAGATCCTATCTTCCATCACCAACCACCGCTTCCCCCGGAGCATGCACGATTTATAGATCCCAACGACCCCGCCATCGCGGAGTACATGAGGACTCGCCCAGATGCCAGAATGGTATTAGGCCCGGATGGTCGAGTTGTTGCGATCGAGGATATCCTTCCACACCCACCTCCGGGGCAAGAGGCGAGACCAGTGCAACCACCGCACGGAATACCACTCGTGTACGGTTTCAGACATGACTCTGGACCAGGATACGACCCCGAAAGGCAATTGCCACCCCTGCCGCCTATGATACCTGTCGTCCCAGCTTCGGCGGAGGGTGCAAGAGACATCGCACCTCCTATCAGTGACCACCATGGCGGTGGCTACCCAGCTGTCCAGACCCATGGACACGTCCACCCACAATCCCTCTCACACGGGGGGTCTTCCCACCACTCGCGATCCAACTCGGCTCGCCCGGATCTAGATTCTCTGGCCCCCAGGATCGATGTGGTGCCCCAAGGATCTGCCATTCACAGTCACAGTCCCCCGGTGGCGGGCGCAGAGGTCCACAATGAAAGGTCGCGAAGACACGACCTCCATGAATTGACTCATGCGCACGGCCACCCGCTGCCGCATCCTCATGTCCAGATACCTGCGCAGAACATGCCCACGTCGCCCCCCTCGCACTCGCCCGCGAGCACGCGCGGTTCTGACCGCAGCACCGGCCGCATCCACAACCACCAGCGCGTCGGGCCGGGCGCCAACATCCACCGCGACCGCGAGCTGACGCGCCAGGAGTGGGAGCAGCGCGAGCTCGAGCGGGAGCGCGAACGGGAACGGGAGCGGGAGCGCGAAATGGAGCTCGCGTACCGCCAGCGCCTCGAAATGGAGGAGCAGGAAGAGGCCAGCGTCGCGTACATGCGCGACAACGGCCGCGTGGCGCCGGGCGCGGTGCGCGGCGACTCGCGTTCGGGCAGCCCAAGTTCGGGCCCCGGGAATGGAGGAAGCAGGGTGCCTTCGCGGCCCGACTCTGGCCAGTCCATGCAGTACGATGCGGAGAGAGCGCGGCCGCGCGTGTCCAACTTACTCGGGATCGAGCGCGACCCTGCCTATGACGAGCGCGCTTCTGGCTCGGCGGCGCGGGGCGCTGCTGGGGATGCACTTGCCTCGTCTGCGGACGCTAGGAGGCGATACCGCGGCGAGATGGAGGCGAATGAGGAATATGGTGGCGAGATCCGCTCTCCCGGTGAAGCTGGGCAGGCATCTTCGGCCCAGGGTAACCCGTTGCCTGACGGCGGTGCTTCCAAGGGGAGATCCTCTGCTGATGACGGCAACGTCAATGGTAGTGAGCCTGCCGACGACCGTATGGATGAGGATGCATAATCACAGCCCCTTCCCGGTCTGGCTCGTTGGTAACTTCTACGCCTATTGTAAACAAGTTTTCACATCCGCTTCTTCCATAGCGCGTTCCCCTTCTCTGCCGGGCATCGCTGGCCTGTTTGTATAGTGCATTGCTTTCTTGGGGCTTTGGTGCGCAGTTATGATGTTATGTATATGCAGATGCGATCACATGTGCCGCTCGCAGTTGACCGAGAACTTGACACGTCTGCGGCGGTGGCAAGAATACGCATGACAAGCCGTGAAGGTTGTATTTGCCACGTCCCAGAGTCTAAATCCCCCTCCATTCTCCGATATCTTGCTGGCGATCTGCGCCCGAATGTCATGAGAGTATTATTACATCTCTGTCCATGAACTACAAAAGTTACTGTCCCCCGATCCACATGATGTACTACTACATGATGACTTATAGGATGATGACAAGGGTCCACAAAGCACTGGTCGACGCTCCCGAGTGGTCATTCAAATGAGTCATCCTAAATTAGGAACCGCAGCCTACGCTGATGATGTCGGGGTAACAGTAGTACTGGTTTGGCGTCCGCAAAGCCGTCGAAGCCACGTCAGCCTTATGGCTGCGATCTCGGGGCGGTATGAGGGTAGTGGCAGTACCAGCGGGAGATGTGGGCTGGCCGTACGCATATGATGACTGAGCATCTGACTGCGACGAGATATCGTCCTCTGCGTCCGATGGCCACGACGCCGTGGATCGCTCTGCTGACTCCTGGAATCTAATCAAGTCCGAAGGTTGGGCCTCGTCGTCGGAGTCCGAGTCCCATCCCCGCCACAGTATCGCTTGATCGGCCCAGTACCGCTCCACCCCATCGTCGTCTGCGAAGGCATAGTCATGTTTCACAGGGAAGGCGGCCTCGCTGCGCTCCAGGGCTTCCATGACAATGTCTTCGCTGTACTCGGACACGGGAGCCTTCGCGTTGAGGATGACATCCATGATGCACGGGCGCTTGCCCAGCAGCGCTGCGTCGGCCTCAACGACCTGCTGCGCCTTCCTCAGCAGCACCCTCTCTGGTGAGAGCGGTGGCGCCTGACTAGATAACGTCAATGTATTCGGAGCACGGCTGGCTCTCGATCGTGCCTGCTTGCGAGTCGCCCCGACGGGTTGAACGCGGGGTGGAGCGCGTTTCGTCGGGCGGACCTTTGGATCGGCCGGCCGGCGACTTTGTCGACGAGATGAGTTGTCGATCTCTCCTTCGGCTGCTGTAACGCCTGCTGCAGGACGCCTGACACTCCTGGTTGGAGTATTACGCTCGGAACGAGGGGTTCGAGTGTTCCGTAGCGCCGGAGAGGCTCGCCCAAGTGCCCTTGGCCCTGTCAGCCTGGCGGGTTACACGAGACCGTGACCTAGGCTTACCTCGGGCTGGGCACAGCGCTGTCGGTGTAGGCGCTGCTAGGTTCGGGATCCATGGCGGGTCTGAGAATCGTGCAAGAAGTAAGGCGCCCTGCTGTGAAGTTGGCGGATCATTTTGAAGTGGGTTTCGATTTGGGCTGACACTCCCGTCGCAGCGTCGCGTCAGGCCTGTGGTTAACGGATCATAGGGATTTCGACGGTCCGACGAGTACGAGGGTTGCTGGCCTTGGATTCAGAGTTTGAGCCGCACCCACGCATGAACTGTAACCACAGCTGCGTCCCTCGACCCTGGGCGACCCTAGACACAGCACGCGGGTCCTATCTGGGTCGTCCAAATCGGCGTTCAGGGAGCTAAGCGACGAGGAGACAGATGCGTTGGGGCCGGTCAGGAGGACAATCGGCATATGAATAGGGGCTAGGACGTAACCAAATCTGCCTCCGTCTGCGGACCGACTCCGAAGCGCTGCCAAACAAGCCCTCGGAGGGCAGCTGATAAGACAGCGTTCGAAGGGGAGAACAAAGCAGACAAATACGGGCATACGCACGGGCGAAAACACTCGGCACGAACCGCGGCCGCAGGCGGGACCCGTACCGCGCCCGGAAGCAAAAGGCGGTGTGCGCCAGTCCCCGCGCCCCGGACGCACGATCGATCAGTTGCGCTAGCCCTTGGTAGCCTCGTGTATGGCCTGACGCCTGGCGAGGTCATGGTGGTCATGGACCAACTGGCAAGTGGTTGCTGCGCGCGACCGCTCAGACGCCGCCCGGAGCGCTGGAGAGAGGAGGGCGCGGGTGCGGGGGAGTCTGGTAGCCTCGCCGTGGCCACGCCTCGCAGGCTGTCCGCCGATCCAGTGCGTCATCCCTGATCAGGAGGTCGAATAGAGTTCATCTCTCGCCGCCTTCCTGGATATCAATCTTCGCTCGAATCGCTGGAGGCGAACAATCGGGCGCCAGTGCGCTCGCACCCAGCGGGAGAGCAGAGCTAGCTCGATATGGCCATGCTCGCCTGAAACCAATGTCCGCGAAGGCCACGCTGGACCACGCCGCAGACAAATACCGTGCCGGCCTCGCACCCACTAGTCCATGCACGGCCGGGCGTCTCCCGTCAACGCAGAACCTCTGGGAGACACCATGGCCAGAGGGAGCTCAGACCGCGTCTCGCTCCGACTCGAGCCAACGGAGGAGTCGGAAGGGACGATAACGACGCGTACGAGGCTGGACACACACCGTTCTCCCGTGCCGGCGGTTGGGCTCAGTCACAAGGTCAGTCTATTCCCGAACATGTGAAGACACGCGAGCTTTCCGCTGACAGGATATGTACACCAAGAGGCGAAGCATCCTTCGAGAACCGAGACCCTCTTTGTGGCGGCGTCCGTCCCGTGCTTCCTGCGCTTACCCACACCGGCCTCAGCTGTCTCTTCACCGATAAACGTGGTCCGCTGCGATGGGCGGGACCCCATCAGCCCGCGCTTTTCTCACACGATGGACGCGATGGGAATGTGCGTACCTTGCAAGTTGGCCGCAATCTCTGCCTCCGCCGCATCGCCGTTCGAAAGCAGCTTCTCTTTGTTGTACATTAGCTCCTCGCGGGTCTCGGTCGAGAACTCTTGATTTTGAGCTAGAAATTTCAAACAGAGTCGGTAAAAAGTAATCGTCGTTCGACAATTTGATGGAGGGAAGAGGTCCATCCATCAGGGACACCGTAAAATGAGTCGAACAGAAGCAAAACGTACTCTCGACGATGGCGTCCACGGGGCAAGCCTCCTGACAGAAGCCGCAGTAGATGCACTTGGTCATGTCGATATCTGCAAACGCAATGCATTGGACATCCGTGAGTACATTTGCGGTTCAATTGGATTCAATACGCACCATATCGGGTGGTCCTCCTCGAACCGTCCAACCGGGCTTCACTCTCGATGGTGATGGCCTGCGCCGGGCAGATGGCCTCGCAGAGCTTACAGGCTGGTCCCTGGATGTGAGCCGGACTGAATGGCAGGCAGGGGGCCAAACATACCGATACACCGCTCTTCGCCGCTCGGGTATCTCCTCAGAGCATGCTCTCCACGGAAGCGAGGGGATAGGGGCCCCTTCTCAAACGGATACATGATCGTGTATGGTGGTCTGAAGAATTGCTCCATCACGATCCACATGCCTGGGCAGAGGGTTCCAGCGTTCAGCGCCGGACACGAGAAGCAGCCTATTCATAAGTGGCGCACCTCTAATAATCTCGGTGAAGAAGAAGAGGTGGACGGCTTTGTCAATGGCACTCGGGCCGTCCTTGTAGGGATCGAAGTCCTTCCCCGGCTCGTCGGCAGCAGAGTACATAGCCGTCTTGACACCTGGCGAGCGGGGCGCAATGGGGTCAGGCAAATGGTCGCTGTGCTCCATCCGCTTCACGTTCGGGTCGACAGTATGGCGGCAGGGTGAGGTAGAGATTAGGCGGCGAGCCAGCAGTGCAGAGGTGCGCGGGGCCGCGAGGCGGGTCGCGACCACGCGGGCAGAGGGGCCTGCCGTTGCGAGAGCGCGAATTATTGTCATGGGGAGAGCAAGGATGGTGGTGGTCGACTGCGAGGAGCAGCGGCGACGGCCTGTCAGCGTTGTGTTCGGCGGCGACGGGGCAAGTCGACGCCAGGCTGGAGCTTAGACGCCGGACCTCGAGCAGCCGGGTTATGCCGGGTTATGACGCCGTCCAATCATCGCGCCAGGATCTCTCATTTTACGGCCGACCCTCCGTCCACCATGTCCGCCACCAAACAAAAGTCCAAATCCAAGTCTGCTCCGCCCACAACCCAGGGTATGCGTCCAAACCGCTTGCTACCAATTCTCTTGCGCTGAGGCTGGCTAGAGATCCAGCAAAACTACAACCGATTGCAGAATGATCTCCAGACACTGGCTAGCAAGATTGGCGAGTTAGAGCAAGAAGCCGAGGAGCATGGGTGCGTTACTGGGCTGATCGTCGGAGCTGGTCTGCTGAGTCTTCGCAGGCTCGTTTTGTCTACATTAGACGAAGCGCTCGCAGAGGAGCCAGACCGAAAGTGCTTTCGGCTGGTAGGCGGTGTGCTAGTAGAGAGGACCGTAAAGGATGTCGTGCCCGCACTGCAGACGAACAAGGAAGGGGTACGTGGTTGTGTGCTGTATATTGTACTCCATCCTGATTTCTTCTCAGATCCTTAAAGTGATCTCCACTCTCGCTGAGCAGTACAAAAGCAAGGAAGGGGAGTTTGAGTCCTTCAAGCGTGAATACAACATCCAGCCCGCGTCTGCGGCATGATCTTTTGTACCAATGAGGCGAGCCCCAAATTAACTGCTCCCTCTGCGCTGCGTGGGTAAGGACTGCTTGCTTGATGTGTATTGAGCAGTCATTCTCATGTCAGATCTTCCTCGATAACGCAGTCCACTCCAGGAACCCGAACGGCGCGCTCTGTGAACAAGGCACGCGGTGTGGTTGGCACGGAGACATTTAAAGGGCGTGTATTTTATCATGACGTTGCTGTACGAGCCATGCGACCAGTTCGCGTGCCATTACTTCATGTGGACTTCGACGCAGAGTGTGCCCTCGTGAACATCATGAAGCGTTCAGTAAGTAGTACACGTATGACCGGGCCAGTGTTTGCTCGCTTCCGAATAGACTGTAAGAGCATTCTCCGCGTTGAGTCCCCAGGAACAGACCGCACATTGCTGGACGAGGAGCCTGAGAGTATGCTCTGCGGGCCCGCTTTGCATGTTGTTGCGCGGATGCATCAAGATTCGCAAGGGACGGAACCAGGTCCACGTGGGCGCTCGATCGCGTCTGTAGCAACGCGCGCGCGCCCCGAGGCCATCTTTCTCACCACTCGCACCGGTCCCCGTCCCTCACTTCTGCCCTCAGGGCGAGCCTACTTGCACTTCCAGTCTCTTCGTCTCGTCAGGCTTGCAGTCACTCCTTTTTCATGTCATTCGCTCTCGATAATGGTCTTCGCATTTGAGAAGTGCTTGTGGCTCGCCCTCTTCTTCGCCGCAGTCTTTGTGGTTGCGGCTCCGACTCCGGTGGAACGTACGTGAATAGAGTTACTTGTGAGAGAGAAGAAGGAGCAGCTGACTAGAGAACAGTCGGCATTACGAACCTGCTTCAGTCCGACGCTGATTCGACGTCTCCCTTCGCGATTTTCGGTGCTGGTGTCGCACCTTTCGGTAGCTTGGCAGATAGCTCAAACGACGGTCAGTCTACCTCCGGTGACAAGTCTTCGGACACCGCCTCGGATAGCGCACATGCTTCTGCGACCGGCAGCTCGTCCAAGCCTGAGGGCAGTGATACATCGTCCGCTCGCAGCACTGCCGCAGTACCATCGCAGAGCGCCGACATTAGCGCGATTCGGTCTGACACATTTGCGAGCGAATCCACAGCGGTATCCGCGTCCGCTGTATCCTCCCTCGCTTCCGGCTCCCTCTTCAGCTCAGGTACGTTTGTCAGACCATTGTACCTATCCGTCCGATTCATTCAGTTACTATAGCATTTTCGTCATCCGTGACGTCTTCTGCGCAGGCACCCTCGTCTTCTTTGGCCTCTGTGTCTTCCGGTAGTAGCGCGGCAGAATCGTCGGCCTCTGTGGTATCCAGCCAATCAATTGTGCCTAGCACAGTCATATCATCGGCTTCCGCGACCTCTGACCAATCTGTCGGGCCTAGCGTAGTCTCGTCAAGCTCAGCTGATCCGTCCGCGTCAGGTTCCTCCCTCCCTGCCACTTCGTCGGTGTTCCCTACATCTGCTTTCGCGCCTTCCAATTCATCATCGCTTGCTGCGAGTTCCATTCCGTCATCCTCATCGACGGGATCAGCTACTCCCTCCGGCTCGTCCTCGTCCCCTCCTTCCGCATCTGTAACTGGTTCCGGTGCCTCCTCTGTATTGTCCTCCTCCACGTCTGCGACGTCGGCTTCAGTGCTGAGCACTGCGCCCTCATCCGTGTCTTCGCTAACTGCATCGCCTATCGCTGTCTCTCCCTCGCTCTCTCAGACCACACCGGCTCCGTCCTCGTCTGCTTCTATCTCTAGCTCTGCGTATCTTTCTTCCTCATCAACCGGTCTGACTTCTTCTGACACCCTCGCTTCGCCATCGATTTCTGCGTCAGTAACAGGCACTGTATCAGGCGCTTCATCGACGGATGTGCCGACGTCGTCGGTAGGGAACTCGACCACCGCGTCGTCCTCGGTTCCTGCATCCGCAACCTCTTCATTTATCGCATCCTCGTTGGCAAGCAACGCCACAGCTTCTAATTCCTTTGCGTCATCGACCGCGACATCCGCGCCCGCCACTTCCTCATCGGTATCAACGGGCAATTCATCTGCTTCCAGCGCCGTCCTATCTTCGACGGGAACGACCACCGCTTCGTCGTCCGCCTCATCTCCGAGCGCGACGACCGGGTCTTCGGAGATCGCCGCCTACCTGGACACGCACAACTCGTACCGCGCCGAATACAACGCGTCCGCTCTGACGTGGTCGACTGACCTACAGGCGGCGGCACAGGGATACGCCGACAGCTGCCAGTTCGCGAACCCCGGCGGCGGGCTCGGCGCCGTGGGCACGAACCTCGCGGCGGGCACGGGCACGTTTGACGCCCAGACAGCGGTGACGCTGTTTATGAGCGACGCGTCCTCGTACGATCCAGAGAATCCGACGTACTCGCACTTCACTCAGGTCGTGTGGAAGAACACGACGGAGCTCGGGTGCGCCTCGGCGGCGTGCGATATTATATTTGACCAGCCCGCGACGTACCACGTTTGCGTGTACTCGCCGACGGGCAATGTTGTTGGGCAGGCACAGTGAGTAAATTACCTCAGTACTGCTGCTACAAATGCTGATTCTCTTCTTGCTAGGTTCAATGTGCAGACTTAGTATTGGATGTTGGGCCTGGGCGCCTCGTTCCACGTCGCAAGTCGACTATTAGTCTCTCGTATCTCGGTTTGATTACCGTCCTCACCCTTTGATTACTACTGTATCAGTTCGTCATTCAATACCGTCACCTCGCCAGGTGCTAGCCAACACGGGTTGTTCCTTCGCTCTGTGTGCTCTGCCGGGATTTGTTGCAACTCGCCGTTATTTGTATGTATACTGTTCTGTGTACCCGTGTTCAACACGTACCGCGTGCGCTGTGCTGGCCACGCTGCAAACTAGTGCTGTCCGACGGAGATCCGTGGGCTCGCGAATCGGAGAACACGACGCCTCATGGTAGCAGCACTACAACATGGACACCTATGTACACGGACACGTGCAGAGATAAGTAGACGCGTCGGTGGCGGGCCACGAGGCGATCGAGATCCACGCGAATCTAAGTGCGCAGACGTAATGGCACTCGGGCGGGCGGTTCGCAGACGACCTCCACGGCCCTTCTGCTACCTGTTTGAGAACTCGCGGGCTCGCAGATCAGCATACACTCTAACGCTCCAGCTTGGCTATTAAGTTTGAGGTGGCGCGATAGGTCGTCTCGATACACATGAAACCCCATGCGTCGGATAAGGGCCTTCGCCCGCTCCAGCAGCTACCACCATCGACCCAGTCAAAGATCCGCTCAACTCAAATCCTTACCTCACTGCCCCAGGTTATTTCTGAGCTTGTGCAAAACTCGCTCGATGCGGGAGCATCACATATTGACGTGGGAGTAGACTGCGAAGACTGGGCTTGCTGGGTTCGTGATGACGGTGCAGGTATCGGACGGGACGACTTCGATGCGCTGGCTGGCGGCGATCAGGCCATTCGATACAGTGCGTCCTCGCGTCACTCGTCCACCAGAGGAGCGCTGACAGACAGCAGGTACGTCAAAGGCTTACTCGCCTGCATCTCTAGACCAAGTCTCGACGTTTGGCTTCAGAGGCGAAGGTAGGGACCTCTGAAAGGCCTTGCCATTGGTTAATAATTGACGTTTGCAGCGCTTGCTTCTGCGGCGGATGTATCGTGCTTGGAGATATCATCCAGGACTGCGCGGTCAAGGGAGAGCTGGTCCGTTATTCTGAAGGTATCTCCCTCACGCATAGTTGTACCGAGACAATACTCAGCTGGCATGAAGGAAGGAAAGACGCTCTATCACGGTCGTTCATTGAGATGGCGGAGGGAGTCTCCAGGAACAGTCGTCTCTGTTCGCGATGCGTTCTACAACGTGAGTCGCTGGAGTCGACGTCACCACGAGTCAAATCGATGCTCAGTCTCAGCCTATATGCGTCTGCCCTAGCTCCCTATTCGTAGGCGCTCTCATCCATCCGCCGCAAGGACGCTAGAACTTGTTCGGCGAGATATTGAGACGTTCGCGCTGATGTTCCCAAATGTCGCTTTTTCCGTCGAAAACACGCACAAGACCAGAAGTGGTACGACTGGCTCGGGTAAAGTGATGATAGTGCCAAAGGTATTTTGTGTCCTGATTCTGATGTTGACATGCGATTGAAAGATATCAGACGAGTTCGACGGTGGCTGCTTTTCGCCATCTGTACGGCCGTGCACTGGCAGAGGTATACGCTTACATGTATTTGTTTCCAAGCTTTTCTGAGGCAATAGTGTTGCAGCACGTGGAAGAAATCAAGGAACAGATGGGAGACATGAAGTTGGAAGGTTTTGTAAGTCTCGACGGATCACCCTCAAAGGCAAGTAGTAGCAAATCGTAAATGCGTTAGGATAATGGAGTGCTAATCAGACTGTACATCAGACCTATCAATACCTGTGTAAGTGGTAATATGCATGTATGTGTGTTCAAGCTGGAACACTGTGTCGTGGGTTGTGAAGACATCAACAAGCATCTTATGTCGCCCTGTGACTTGCATCGAGTCATTGAAAGCAGATTTTCCCGGAGCTCCTTCGCGAAGCATGTATGTACCTCGCACAGGTTATGTACTTACTGACAGTCTGCTCTCTGACAGGCGTATGATGAAGAAGGAGAGACCAGCCAGCCGCGTTCCGGTAAGTCCACACCTCACGGTAATGACTACGCATTTACGCATCATGGGATGGTTAGCCATGAGACGCTCACCGCGCAAGTCCGAGAAGAAGCCTGTCTACGTACTGAATCTGACGGTACCACCGAGGGAAGTCGACAACTGCCTAGAACCAGCCAAAGCAGCCGTGCACTTGCAGGTACATGTATCCTCCTGAAACCGGCTTCTTATGACTGACGCAAGCAGAACGCGGGAGCTGCGTCAACGTTCCTTTCGTCGGTCGTTGATTCATTCTTGTTACGACACGGCTTTCTCCATGCAACCATGCCAAAGCCGGGTCAAGAGCGACGATATCCGGATAGCTCTGTGTCTAAGAAGCGAAAGGTCGTCTGCTCTTCTGACTACGGGCCCGATACTCCCACACGTGCTGGCACCTCGAGGGACACTGAATCCAGGCCTTTGCAACGGCGTAGTACTGTTGCGCAGCCACACGTCTTAAATGGAACTGTATGTGCCTCTTCTGCGAATCCTTACTACATTGACTCTAAATACTGGATGCGTAGAATGATCGCACCATTGAATCCGATGAATCTACTGAGGTCATCTGGATAGACCCTGCCACCGGCGAGAGATTCGTGGTCGACACGCGTACCGGCAATTCGTATCCTATCAACTCTCGCGCAATGGAGGAGAAAGACGAAGGGGCACAGCACAGACGAATTCTTCCGACCACTACCCAGGCCGCACGCACCAGAAATGATATGCCAGATTGGATCAGAAACGCACTAGAGGCATGTATTTCATCTTCACAGATCCGTAGTATCTCACGCCCTTCTAGACGAACGAGTCCTACGCTCAATTAGAGCCGCGGATACCTGCAGTCTCGTTGTCGACAGCCTTCGTAGAAGATGCCCAGAGCTGGCCGACATCGTCGCAACCGAGACACCCGCTCTGGCGAGGGAGCAAACGCCGCGTTCATGACTGTCTCTCACAGACGAGCTACCCGCATGCTTCCCAAGGCCGTCCTGGCAGTTTCAGTAGAGATGACCTCCTGAATGCTCAAGTACTCGGCCAGGTCGACCAGAAGTTCATTGCTTGCGTCCTCCACACGGACTTCGTTGACGATGTCCAAGAGGACATCCCGATGCCAGGGGGGAAGGTGCTAGTCTTGATCGACCAACACGCAGCTGACGAGCGGGTTCGAGTTGAGCGATTTCTGCAGGAACTTTGTCTTGGTTTCCTGCAACATCGGACCGTCTCGAGAGTGGACCACTTGGGCGACGAAAGCTCCACGGTAGTTGGCATACGGACTCGGTCTCTCGAGCCTCCCACTCCCATCCTTCTCACCCGACATGAAGCGGAGATCTTATACAATGAAGACATCCAAGCAGCGTTCCGACGTTGGGGCATCGCCTTCTCAGACAGTGTTCCTCCTAGTGTTAGATGTACAGAGCAAGCTGATGTGACTCAAGCCGAAACCAGCGAGAGTGGTTACTCGCAGGTTCATGTCGACACAGTGCCAGAGCTGCTGGGTGATAAGGTGAAGTGTTTGGTTGCCAACCTAGCCAGCCGAGTGATGGCTTTCTGACAGTGTTGGTCGCAGCTCCTTACTGGCTCGGAACTACGAGACCTCGTGAAGGGCTACATAGCCAAACTAGAGGCGGAGGGAACGTCGGTGTTCACATCTATACCCCGTGATGACGAACTGTCGGACGAGGAAGACAGTAGTAGTGTCAGGTGGCAGAAAGCGATGCGGTGGTGTCCGCGTGAGCTGCACGACTTAGTGAATTCCAAGGCCTGTCGAGGTGCGTGCCCGGCACGATCCACTATTCACCGAGATTACTTATCTGCACCTATGGGTCCAGGAGCTATCATGTTCAACGACACATTGACGCATGAACAGTGTATTCACCTCGTCGCCGAGCTGGCCCGGACTGCCTTCCCTTTCCAATGTGCGCACGGCAGGTCAGGCATTAACACCATCTTACATGGACCCAGTATTAACTGTTGCAGACCATCTCTCGTCCCTTTGACAGAGATTGCGCGGACGCCAATACCGGCAGCCAGGACTGGCAATGCACGTATTGGCATCCGCGCGACAGCTGTGGATTGGGCACACTTCTCGGCTTAGGTTACTCGTTGCTCGCAGCATAGGCACTCACACACTGACCTCTGCTCGATCCACGGCTTCACGACGGTCCGTTCGCGCCAGGGCTACAAACAGACAGACATGTCTTCTAGTCACTCGCCAATCCTCATGCATCATGTCGCGCAATGTTCTGTTGGCCTGGGCTGTTTATGTGTAAGTTGCTATGATACATGCATCGTTCAACCCGGCTTCATCATGTCCCATAAGTTCGCAGCTCGAATATGAAGACAGTGATGTATAATGAAAAGCATAAGTAATCACCTACATATGTTCGTATTCTACATTGGTTAATATGAGCTATACATTGCCTGACACTCCGTACAGGCATGCGTCTAGTGATCCGTCATAGCAGTGTCTTACCATTTTCCAAGAGACTTGACGTCTGCACTCGTCTCCCGCCCAAGAACCATCTCCGCCACTACCAACCCTGTCCCCAGTGACATACTGATCCCCCACGGCCCGTGACCCGCCGCAACGTATACGCCGCCGGGCACCCCCGCGCCCGCCTGAGCCTGGGGGACGACGCCGGCCCCAAGGGCCTTCTCGTCTACCCGCGTGATGAACGGCTTCCTGGTCGGCGTCACCGGCCGGAAACACACGCTTGCGTCAATGACCTCGATGTCGTCCCCGCAGAGCTCCCTGCCGACGGCGAGCATGCGCTCGATCGCGTCCGGGTCCGGCAACGTGTCCGTCGGGTCGTCGGTGAGCGGGAGCTGCGAGTCGTTCACGCCGCCGATCCAGAGCTCGCTCGCCACGCGCGTGAACAGCTCCGGGCTGAACCCACTCGGGTCGGACGTGAAGACCGCGTGGCACGGCCCCGCGTACGGCGCCGGCGCGGACGGGGGCGCGGGCTGCCAATGTCGTGAGCGCACGCGCACGCTGTACCCCGCGTGGCGGTCGATCGTCGGCGGGCGCGGCGCGTCGGGGAAGAGCGTGCGGAACGCGTCGGGCGTCCAGCACCCCGCGGCGACGACCAGGCTGTCGACCGGGAGCTCGTAGCTCGCTGTGCGGATGGTGCGCCCGACGCCGGTTTTGGAGATGTTCGTGAGCTTGAGCATGGTCTGCGAGGCGGGGTCATTGCTGTCGGCGTGATAGAGGTGCGTGGCGAGCGCCGGGTGGTGAAGGCGGACGCCCATGGCGAGGCAGGAGTTGAGCAGGAATTCGCAGAGCTGTTGAGGATTGCTGTGTCGAAACGCCGAGTGTCAGTGCCGGTCAGCGCGAGCAGAACAGAGGAGAGACGCGACTGTGCGTAAAGATGCCCCATTTGGCGAACGACGATTACGGCCGCGATCACACGACACGAGGATACTCACCATTGAGCTGTCGTAGTCTTGTCGGATATTGCCTGCAACGCGTGCGGCTTCGCCCTCAGCCACAGCGGATCATCAAGTTTAGCAGTTGCCGCGTTTTCTTCTGCTAGCGCTGCTGCCTCCGCGTCAGCGTTTGCTAGTGCGAGCGCGGCCGCTGCCTGTTCTTCTGCTCCTGCGCCGACAGGCCGCTCCGATGCCTCCGCGAGTCGTTGCTCGACGGCGACCACGCGACTCTCACCAGCCTCCATCCAGTCTTCCCCCGCAGAGCTTCTGTTCTGATTATGTCGCGGGGGAACTTCGGTTTCGTTGACCTGCCCTGTAGCGTGGCCGTTACGTTGCGTCTCGTCTCGCGTCTCGCCTTCAAGGGAGCGCTGTTCAGACAGGGGCGAGACAGGTGGCTCGGAATCGGTGTCACGGTTAGACTCCGAGTCCGAGTCCCCGTGCGAACTCGCATACCTATCCAGAGAGTATGAAATAACTGGTGCGTAGCCCCATTTTGCTCGTCCGTCATTCTGCTCTGCGAGCTCCTTGTGCAGTCGGAACGAAAGCTCGCCCAGCGGAGCCATGGTCGGGTTGAACCAGTCTTTGGCAAGAAAGCCGCCCGCCTTGCCTGATGCGGAAGAGAAGAGCTGTGAGGATGGTTCTACGATGTGAATATTGTGTTGCACGCCAGCGTCGCGCGTAAGCTTAGCAAGGTAATAGGCTGTGGAAAGACCGATGATGCCGCCACCGAGAACCACTGTGTCGGGCATGGTGGATGCTGTGTTGACCTGGGTGACGCAGTCGCCCCGGAAATTCGCGGACGTCGCAGAGAAGGCTCAGGACGTTCCGACGGAGGCCCTGAGGGGTTGGATGAGTGAGTAGGCCCACGATGGCGGAGAGGGGGTTGCGGGGACGCATGATGAGGGGACCGATAAACTATTTGTACTCCAAATCGAGAAAGGGCGTGACGTAACGCGATCTGGGCGCGTCGGTCAGGTCCTTCTCAGGAGCACCTGCGTCTCGCCTGTGTCTCAGACGTTTTGACGCTTCGCGACATTCGACGCTGTTCCATAGCCACATTGTGCTCACACCGGGAGGTCATCGCGATGTTATAACATTCAACGTACAATTATTTGATGTCCTGCTGCCTGCTAACTGTACACGCTGCCCCGGAATATGTCCGCCATGTCCCCTTCACCGGCCTCCGTAACCGGCACCCGCCTGAATGCCGCTTAGCGACTTGCCCCTCGTGTCGACCACGGACGAGCCCTTCGCCTGGTTGGTGGCAACGTTGCCGGTGTTGATGCTCTTGCCAGCCTGCTCCTTCCCCTTCTCCAGAATCTGCTTGACAACATCCGTGTCTGCGTGCGTGCCAAAGTCGTTGTCGAGCTGCTGTCGTGACGGCGTCGAGAGGATGCCTTGGCTTCCCTGGTTGGACCAGAGAACCTGGAAGGCTGTCACCCATCCGCGTTAGCCTATCGTGGGCGAGCGACTATGAAAGCCAATGCGACGCACAATCTACCACGTCCACCAGAGGGATGGTGCTTGAGTGAGAGTGGGATGTCAGGTGTGTCGGAAGGCTTCTAAGGAAAGAGTATATTTACGTGTCTGGCGTGCAAAGTCAGTGCATCATTCAAAGAGACGAACAGAAAACATGTACCTCCTTCTTTCCACTTGCGGAACTAATGGAAGAGGATGCGTCACTATATGCACCTCGTTTGAAGCTGACCGCAAAGCAACGTACCTCGTCGGGGTTGACCAGAACGACATACTCGTTGGTGGAGTCACGCTCAGGCTGGTAGATAACTTTCGTCAAGGGTCGGACCATGATGGAAAAAGGACTATTAGATCGATGTCGTAAAGAAAGAGGTCGTAAGCAGAAGAATGTGCGTATGCGAGAGTGAAGGCGTTGGATCGATGGCGGTCACTGCGGCAGCGCTGCATATATGAAGGACCAAGTGGCATGGTGACGTCACTGGCCAGTAATTCTCCTCGCTCCCGTTTTGGGGCAATGATGTCACAGTCTGCAAGTGGTCGCGTGCGCAATGACCACAGCCAGGTCCGAGCTGGATCCTGCTGGATCCAACCCGCCTCCGAGGCTGGGCCAGCGCGCGGGGACCTGCAGCCATTTTGCGGGCCGAGGCTCGAAGCCTCCAGATCTTGTTTGCATGCAATCTCAGCGTACAGAAGACACACGCAGTATACCCCGACGACAGCACCGGTGCGACATACTTGAATGCTCGACTGGCTGACCTTTGATCGATAGGTACCGCATCTGGGGCGCTGACGTTGCGGGGAGCATCGACGTGGTAAGCCAGAGTCATAATGATACTTTCGTAGCTCCAGCCTGAGATGCTGGCGTCACCTCACTCAATGTTGCAGACGCGTACTCATTTTCTCGGGCGGGGCTTATATCACCTGACAATACACACTGCCGGCTCAAATAGCACTGCTGACGCGTCCAGGTGCAGCTTAGCGAAAACGGGGACAGTCTGGCACTGTACTCGCCAATTTACAGCTGGCGACGACCGGCGATGCATCGTGTGAGCAGCGCCAACTGCCTGTCTTTGCAAACCGCGTTGGACATTGGCGTGCAGGTCGACTTACAACCTGTTCGGCTGCGGTTGTCTCTTTTGACCACACACTTTGATCAATGTATGCGCGTCTCTGACGTCTGCATGGATTGAATGCACTGATAGATCCTATGACGCCCCCAGGTTCCGTAAACGGTCGTCTGGTGCGCAAGCAATCAAACATGCGGACTTGACTGAAGTAAAGCGCATCCAAGTGTATGGTTCAAAACGCTGGTGGTAACATCGCTAGTAGCATGTGCGGAGCTAGTTCGAGTCCAATCATCATGGGTGAGGGTATAGCTTATATGCAATTGATCATAGCTCAATAATAATCTACGAATACGTGAGCAGGCAGCTTGAAACGGGGTTTGATGCAAGGCTAAGTTCTCGAACGCAAACGCTTCGGGTCGCAGGTGGCGGCCCTGCACACTGCTCAGTGGTAGCGAACCATTTCCCTTCTCCAGCACATTTTCTTTGTGTTTTTTCATCCAATTGGCGATATTGCTCGTCATTGTCCACTATGGGGAACGCGCTACTGAACGGACGGAGACGAGACCACCGCCTACCCGGGACCTCATCCCAAAACTTCCTGCGGGCCTCTCAGGCTGAGTCATCCCCATCCCGACTACAGTCGGAGACAAGCGATACTTGACTGACAAGATAGCTGCACTTACAAACAAATTGCGGTGTAGCAATCCCAGCAAGGAACTTCACAGGGACTTGCTATTGCGGCGCCATCAAACTCAGTATTGTTGGCGGATTTGGGGGAATCCGATGGTAGGCCTATGCCACTGCCGCGACTACTAGTTACCCTCAGCTTATCTGGCAAGGTCTCTCGCGCTATTTCTGAAAATATCGTGGGACGCCCCTGTGGGGGGGGTTCGGGCCACTGCCTTACGTATGTACCATCAAGCTGTCCTCGTTCGACGGCGTTGGTCTCAAGCCGAGCACTGAGGTGTTTTTGGAGAGACGCGAAGGATAATAGTTTGCTGTTTCGAGTACAAGATTCACGGTATTTGCTAATGGTGACTATCGGATAGAGCAGGAGAAACCGACGGTCCCTCCGGAATGCGTGTTCGATACGCTTCCGGGAGTATGACCAGAGGGTTTGTGGCCTTGGATGGTCGCCAACGACTACCTACATGCCGTCTGCATTTCAATGAGGACGCAAAGCCTGCCGCACGGGCCACTTATCGAAGTGGCCACCGCACTTGAATTGGTGCGAATACACCGTACCATCGCCCTGCAGCAAACGTAAACTAAGGTCCGTGTACTTTTTGATGAAAAGGCACTCACGATGATGTTGTATGGGAAGCCAGGTTCGAACGGCTTTGCGCTGTCTATGAGCGCGATCTGCTCGGGGCTCAGAGAGATCTCTAGGCCCTTGATGTTGTCCATCAGGTGCTCGATCTTGCGGCCGCCGACGAGAGGGAACACGAATGGTGTCTTCTGCATGACGTACGCGATTGCCACTACCAACGGGCATGTCGTCAGCCATATGCGATCGTCTAGGATCAGTGGACGAGACTGGCGTACCAGCTGTGATACTCTTAACGCCCACCTCCTCCGCGACCTTCTCAAGGGTCTTGCATACCTGACGCTGCTCCGGCGTACGCTCCCACTGAGGGCTCAGCGTTGTCCTGCCTGCAGCCACGTCAACTTACGCTCCTTCCGACGACGTCTGGGAACTCACCGAGCTCCCCACTCTGTCGGCGGCGCTCTTCCTCCTCGTCAGTGCGGATCTTTCCCCCGGCCAATACGTTCCAGGGCGCGATTGCCATGCCTGCGCACACTCAGTGCTGCTACAACAGTAAGCGTGCTCGGGGAGACGTACCCTGTGCGCGGCACATCGGAACGATCTCGCGCTCCATGTCTCGGTCGAGGACATTCCACCTGCCTTGGTAGATGACGAAGGGGGCTTTGCCGGTGAGACGTGCATACGTGTTCGCTTCTGACACGACCCAGGCTGGGGCGTTGGATATTCCCTGGAAAGCGTCACTCTGCATGCAGGCTGCGGGGGAACGAAGGGGCACGTACCAGATACAATACCTTGCGCTGCTGCACAAGGTAGTGCAGTCCGTTCATCACTTCTTCGACGCCACATGTCCAATCCCACTACTCAGAGGATCAATGATTGGTTGTTGTGTGGATGTAGACACGACTCACCCAATGCACGTAGAGGATGTCGATGTATTCCGTCCGCAGCTTCTTCAGCGAGTTCTCGACGGAGAGGTACAGCGACTTCATGTTGTTTCCCGTAAACGTAGTCTTCTGTGAGTAATTCTCGCTGCGTCTAAAGTTATGCGTGTACTACCACAACCCATTCCTTCAGGGCACGCCAGACGCTCAGGACAGAAACCACCAACCTTCGTGGCAATGACGATGTGGTCGCGCAAGTCACGCTCCTCCATCCACTCGCCTAGGAAATCCTCCGAGGACCCGTCCTGGTACAAGTTTGCGGTGTCGATGAAGTTGCCGCCCGCGTCGTAGAACGCGTCGAGCAGCTGGAAGCTCTGCGCCTTGTCCATCACGCCCATCGAGCTCCATTTGTCTCCGATGCTCATCGCGCCGAGGCAGATGGGCGAGACGTGCACACCCGCGAGCGGCGCAAGCTGGCGGTGCCAGCCAAGCCTCGTCTTCGGAGCGGGAGGGGGTGCCCAGAAGTCTGTCATTGTTCGTGCTGAAGTGGGCTGGTGGGGTCACTGAGTTGGCGGGGATGTCAACGCTGCTCATACTTGTCGTCGGTCTCTTATACCCGGAGGTGAGGCTGAGTGGCCGTCAAATCATGTCCAGTCAGACTGTCGTTAGGAGGGATATTAGGTCTCGCTTGTCCCCAGGTACAGTACAGCATGTATTACTCAACCCAGAGCCCTGGCCTGCAGGTTCGCCGATGCTCGAGAGCCTGAGCATGCTCCACAGATCACAGTCGGTTCGGCCAGCCTGGCGTGTTGCCCGAGCCATGAGTACTGCATGAGTCATGGGATGAGTTTCCTGTAGCCGGCCAGGTTCTGGAAGAGAAGAAGGATGCAAACCCAGTGCTCGTTACCGTCATTTCGAGGCGAGGCATTTGGGGTATATGCTGCCAGGATGCGGCTTGCACGCAAGATGATCGCGGAGGTATCCGTCATGATTAACGGCTATGCACCGCTGAACAGTACGGTGCTGGTGTTACCAAGCATCGCTTGCAGTACTTCTCTGCGTACACTAGCACTGCCATTTTGCTAGGATTTCCAGGCGAGCACATGCGCCATCGTCGACGAGCTGACGCACCACGCTACGGACCGATGTTACTATGCCCGAGGGGTACCCGCCAAGTAGTGTTGATGGCAATTGATCAGCGAGTCAACTGCTGGCGAATGTAGATTGGAATCGCATTTTCGAGGGTGGCACTAGTCTAGATCTCCTGCCCATCCACTCTGGCAAGGTACTACTCGGCCATTCGAGCACCACAGACCCGATGTTAAAGCCATCTACACAGTAAGTACATCAGCGGGTAGCCACTAGCTGCAAACTTGAACATACAATGGTGCATTTGATGTGCCATTTGGCATAGTGGATGATGAGCTATATCTCGACGACCGAGGAGGTACCCCGGCCGCGAGACCTGATCCAATATATGATATGTATTACCTCGCCAGAGCGTCTGGCAGAAAAGGTTGGTAAAAACCGAGTTTCGGAGGAGGGACTTCCTAATGCAGTCCATCTGTTTTATTGCGTAAGCTCTCAGTCAGTATTTGTTGAGCGCCTTCGAGTACACCTTGCGTGGCACTTGTGCTATGTCACGGTGAAGTCAACCAGCCTACCAAGAGGTTGCCAGAGACTCGCTGAGGCTATTTCTTCCTCGTCTCATACCCATAGTGCCCGTTCGTCGCGCGCGCACCCACTTGTTAATTTCTTTTAGCCTTGTTGCCTTTCGATGCAGGCTGCCTGTTCATCTGCCGCCAGCTGGCTCGTCTGCGCTTGCCCGTCCACACGTCGGCGCGTCCACAGGCCCACTTTCTCTCTCGTCCGGTCAGCGGCCTCTCCGTGTGCCCACTTTGCCCTTTCTCAAGCGGCGATTGCATTATCTCAATAGAGATAGGTCGTGTCTTACACCCCAGCCTGTAGCAGTAAATATTTTGGCCTAACCCCGACGTCAGTCTCATGCTGCAGACTCAGTCCGTGGAACGCACCTAAAAACAGTAGCACTATAGAGCGACTACGAGCTCACGCACACGCCGAATCTCCTCTCCGTCAGCGTGTACGATATCCACCCCCTTCTCCTTCAACTGAGCTGCAGCCTTCTCCCATCCCTCCGGCCCGCCGACACTCCTCGTCGCCTCCTCGATCACATACGCCCTCCACCCCTCTTCCGCGCAATCCACCGCACTATGGAATACGCAGTAGTCCCCCGCTAAACCTGTCACGAACACATCCGTGACCGCCTTCTCGCGGAGGAGGTCCGCGAGTTCGCTCACCGCCGACGTGAGCGGCGGGTCGCGCAGCGGGCTGCGGAACGCGGAGTACATCTCCACGCGCGGGTCCGTGCCCTTGAGGACGACGCGGTCGAGGCGATCTGCGGCGAGCGAGCGCACGAGCGCGTTGCCCGGCGTGCCCGCAACGCAGTGGTCCGGCCACAGGCGCGTCTCGTACGACTCGCGCGCGTTCGCGGGGTTCGTGACCGTGGTGAAGGACGTGTACGGCTGCGCGCCGGGCCCGTGGTTCGACGCGAAGCTGATGTGCGTCGGCGGGTGGTGGTCTTTCGTCGCAACCTTGAGGACGAACGGGAGCGCGAGGAGGTCGTTGATCACGGGCACTACAGCCCGCCCGTCGGGAACCGCGAGAGCACCGTTCTGAGTGCAGACTTGGCTGTCAGTACGTCAGGCTGCCGCAATCATAGCGAATAACTGTACGGGTGGACAGAAGTCTTCTTGGACGTCTACGACAAGCAACGCAGGACGGAAGGAGGTCTCAGACATGGCGGAAGGGAGATAAGACGCGTCAAAGAGTGCATTTACAGGCTGCGCAGACAGACGCTTTTACATGATAGTACTATAAATCGGCGACCAGCTTCACATGACACTAGCTATGTGATAAGTCCATGAAGATGAAGCAAGCGTCAGCATTACACAAGATAGTGGTCTGTGTATGTTAGTATACAAGCACGCGAGCTGCGTCTCGCTATGATGCCCCCGCTGTCTCCGCCCACTCCTTGCTGCCCATCTGCACAAGCCTAGAGCAACACCGCGCGAACGCAAACAACTCCTCGTCTCCGCTAAAGATCGAACTCGAGATGACCATGTCGCGAGGAAGACCCTGCAACACGCGGTTAGACCGAGATTCCACTAGATGCTGTCGAAGGAATACACCCACCAGGTCGTCCATCAATTGCCGCATCTGGTCTGACACCTCCCCAGTGGTCTTCTTCTCGTCCTCCGTGAATATTTGCGAGATTGGTACCTCCGATGTGATAAAGATCTTGGTCTGCGATATGTCAGTATGTGAAAAGGAGCCTCGGCAGTGTTCGCAGACCGACCTTGCTCTCATAGCAAGCTGCCAGACAACCGTGCATTAGCCATGGGTCGGGGAACAAAGAACAGGGTTCTGCTTACCATCGATGAAGGTGATAAATCTACGGGCCATGTCCTTCTGGTTCATGCCCATCTTCGGCACATCCAAGATAAAGAGCGTCTTGAAGTTTTTCACGATCTCCAGGTAGTCGGCCGCGCTCAGCGGCATCCCGCACAGTTCGTCGAACCGGAACTTCGCCACCGTGCTCGAGCTCTCCGGTACGACGATCGTGCGGCCCCAGGTCGTGAGCTTGCGGTTGTGTTGGACCGGGTCGGAGGGGTCCGACGTGAGTGCCTTGAAGATCTTCTCGATTTCAGCTTGATTCTCTGGTGTAAGAGGGTCGTAGTAGACATGAGAGAGCGTGCGAGGTATTCGTCGGTAGTCTACTACCAGTGTGAGCATACAAGACGGAAGCACGGAGACGGTCCGAGCTCACCTGTGCCGGAGTCAAGGTCTGTGACGTCGAATTGTGTCTTCAGAAGCTCGATACAAGGAACGAAGCTCGCTCGCTGGATCCCGTTCTTGTACAGTTCATCCGGATGGCGACTGGCCACTACGTCAGGCGAGGCCGTACATCTCAAAGGCTGAACTCACTTCGAGGTGATGACACAGATGACACCATGGCTCAACAGACGCTCGAAGAGCTGCCTCAAAATCATGGCGTCCGCGATATCGGTGACCTAGAGAGCGAGTTCATACCGTCTACTCACACCTGGCGTTGATCATACCTGGAACTCGTCAAAACATAGAATGTACTCCTCGCTCGCAAGCTCCCGTGCAACTGGGCCAATCACATCGCCTCCCTCGTATCCTAGCCTCGCCTTCGTTGCATGGATCCGCTTGTGCACGTCGATCATGAAAGCGTGGAAGTGGACTCGCCGCTTGCGCTTGATATGTGGCGGGATGGTCTCGTAGAAGAGATCCATGAGCATGGTCTTGCCAGTCCCAACGTCACCATACAGGTACAAGCCCTTCGGTCTGTTCTCAGCCGAAATTGGACCGTGCTCTACGTGCTCCGAACGACCGAAAAAGCGAGCAAACTATTGGCTATAAGTTCGACTGGTGTCCCTATCATAATTATCACTGACCAATGACGGCTGCCGAGGCTCATGGGGCACAGGCGGTGGCTGGTAGTGCGCGACCTCGTCATGCAGCTTCTGCAGTTTCCCAATGATCCTCTCCTGGTGTTCATCGTACCTAAGGACACCAGATTCGACGAGCTTGCGATATCTTGACAACGGGGACGATGCTGCTATGTGCCATAAGACACGATGCTTTCCTGCAACTATAATCCGGAAACTCGCCTAGCTCTGATTGTGAGGGAGGCGAGTATTTCGCCTGCAAGATGGAGGCCTCACGCTCATCGAGACCTTGCCTCTCGGTTGTCCGATCAGCTGCTAATGAGGAATTAAGCCGTCTTCTGTGAAGCAGTGACCGGTGAACGATAGAACGAACAGCGACTCGGCGGCAGAATAGAGCAGTCAGTCGGTGTCGTGAAGATGCGATGTAAGGCCGGAGACTCAGTATGGGCCTCATCGTGACCGAGGGTAAGGTATGAACAAGTAGAGCCGCAAGTATGTAAGAAGTCAAGTCGCAGTGAATGTTGGGTGAGTTGTGAGGCTCCTGGCGAGGACTTGCCTGTAGTAATAAGCGTCCAAAGATATCACCAGTGGCTCGGCCGACGCAGGGGAGGCCGGCCCGCGACGCGTCTCAGAGGAGCACGTGAAATGTCCTCCGTAAAATTCGGCCCCACAACTCCACGCCGTCACAGGCCGTCACTCGGGCCCGACTCGCGTCGTCGTCGGCGGGAGATGCTCAGTCAAGAACTGCATCGTCTCCGTGCAATGACCGCGTCCCAATGTATCCCAAAGAGTGCTGTTCATTGTAAGTAGATTTACTCCAACAGATAGACGCACAGAATAAATGCTGATATATACATAACACATATTAATGAAATAAAGCAAAGAATGTGAGATCGAGGGGTCAGTCAAATATGCGGCTAGTCCGTGCACCGTCCATGAAGATCTTGCTTGCCGGTGGCTTTGGTACGCGAGGCCGGAGTCTACCTGTACGCACGGTAAGGATTGCTTGATCGAAGTCACCACGACCGATAGATCGTCCTCCTGCGCGGCCTTGCGAGCTGGGAGGCGCCAGCAACCCGGGCGTGCTTGAGGGAGCAGTATCTTGTTTAACAGCCTGATGTGAATCGGTCAGCAGCGCAACGGCAAAGCGAAGGACGGGCGTGTCTTACCAATTGAGATTGACTCGGAGGCTGTTCTTCAGATATGGTCTTCGGCGCGGCCTCCTTGTTCTTCTCCTCAGCATCATGCACATCCAGAGCGGCTTTCTGCATGGAGGATGAGAACATTCCAGAGGGCATGACCAACTGCACGTTACCTGTAACGAAGACGAGAATGATAGAATGAGACCGAAGAACTCTTCCGGCTTCGGCGCATCCTGGCCATTTGGATCCTCCCCGTAGAATGCGAGAAGTGCACGGAGTTCGTTGTCCAGCGCCACGGCCATATTCTTGAGAGCATCCACGCTCGGGCTTACTGTCTTGACGAAAGGCTAGCAAAGCACGGAGTGAGAAGCCTTATTATGATCAAGGAGGCCAAAGCATTGTGTACCTGCATCACGGCAATAAACCTATCGCCAGACGCACGAGGGGTTCCTTGTAGCATGCGAATCTCTTCCATGACGTGCTTCATGCCTTCAACCAGGGACTGCACAGAAGTGCTGAGCGTCTGAACTGAGACTGAACACCAGAAGAACATCAGTACTGCTGCTTATTGGCAGCGTAGTTCCTGACCTCGAGCCGCCGCTTCAAGGTGGGGCATGTCCTCGATGAAGAGAACGAGATTCGCGTTGGTCCTTAGAAGAACCTTTGCTAGATAATGTAACAGCGTCGGACATTCAGGTCCTCCCCTAGCCGTCCTCGTTTCTTTCATCTGTTCTCGATGAGTATGGAGATAATGCGTTGAGAGAACATGCCCCGACCTTGGATAACGCTTCCAACTGGAAGCCCCTCGCACTGCCCCGGAACGTTGACCCGTTCAACGCGTTTCCAACGGCGAGAACAGCCTGGCGGAGTCTACTTCAGCCATGAACCGCCAGAGACCAAAGCAGTTGCTAACCTGAAGGACGCTCTTAAACCTAGAAGACGATCGCAATTCATGGGACGCATTCCGAACGATGTTGAGCTCTGGCCGGATTTCCTCGATCTCGATCTCGAGCTTCTGTCGATATAGCATACATTCCAGCCGCTGTGACAGCCGCGGGATCGTCATGATCTCGAAAAAGTATTGATCCGCTTTGGCTAGCTTGCTGACGTCGTCGAAGCCCCGTAACCTGGCGATCTAGCGTGACCGAACTGTTAGATGATGCGTCGCCCATTGGACAACTATACGCACCTCTTCAGCTGTCGGGAGCTGCCTGCTGATAGCCCTTAGGTCATCGATTGACAGCTTACTGTCGTCGAGCGTGAGCAGCGCGAGGCGGATCTCGGGCAACTCCCTCTTGATACCTGAAAGCATGATGGCTATCCGCGACACGTCAGACGCCTACCTAAACATGAATCAAACATAGCACTTACCGATGTTGTTCGCCCTGGTGATGTCTAGCAATGTCGTGACCGACTGCTTCCGCGGCGAGGATACGGACAGCTGCGACGGACTCGCAGATGAGTTGTCGATCGCGAACGTCGCCTCCAGGTCGGTGAGGTCGAACGGCGCATCGGTCTGTATCTGTGTCCAGACTGTAGATCCGAGGGCAGGGGCGGAAAGCTTGTTCCAGAAAAAGGGCTTGAGACGCTTCGCAGGTTTGGCCGTCTTGAGCGGACGCTTGTAGGCAGACGGAGGAGGCGGGGGTCCAGGAGGAGGTGGCGGCAACGTACCTGGTGGAGGCGGAGGTGGTGGGGGTGCAGATGATGTAGGAATACCAGGCGCGGGCGGGGGAGGCGGCGGCGGTGGCGGTGGCGGGCAGGTAGAGCCATGGCCGTTGACAAGACTTACTGAAGGGCGAGGTGGCGGTGGTGAGGGCGGGGACGAAGCAACAGGCGGAGGCGGGGTCTCTGCAGTAGGAGTAGAAGGTTCTTGAGACGTTGCACGCGGGGGCGGCGGTGGCGGCGGCGGCGGATGTGATGGCGCCCCGGCCGCAGGTAAGCCTGGAATGTCATTTGCAGTTGCGGCAGCCGAGCAGGTCTTGGGTGGTCCAGGCGGTGGAGGTGGAGGTGCAACTTGTCGCTTGAAGGCGGATTCCGTGATATACTTAGGTTTAGCTGCTAACTGTACTTCTAACTCTTGAAGCTTAGTTCGTAATGTAGATATCTCCTCGTCTTTCTCAGTGAGACTGGCGATTGCACGGGTAGCC
The DNA here is from genome assembly GCA_001632345.1 of Daedalea quercina L-15889. NCBI lineage: Eukaryota > Fungi > Basidiomycota > Agaricomycetes > Polyporales > Fomitopsidaceae > Fomitopsis > Fomitopsis quercina. The sequence goes on along the minus strand of KV429045.1, from coordinate 4,670 downwards.
ATCATCTCTGCATCGACCTCGGCTTCTTTGGTCCCTTCCTTATGCTCTTCTTCTCGTAAACGGAAGCGAGAATATACTGATTCAAGGGCCCGCTTGAGATAGACGATCTCCTTGTCCTTCATTCCTAGTGAAACCTCAATCTCTCCGTTCTGCTTGCAATGAGTGAGTGACGCCACGGAGTTGTTGTACGAATCCGACGCACCTGCATCTTGAGTTTCGCAATCTCCTCCATTAGAGTATTCCATTTGACCCGATCACGCTCACGTTTCGCGCGTTCGTCCTGCTTCCACAGTCAAACATAAATGGGGGTTAGGAGGAAGTACTACTCACTGCATCTCGTCCCTCAGAGGGATTCTGAGCCTTCAACTTCTCAAGCTCTGCTTGTAGTTGAGATGCCTCTTTCTCCTTCTGGACAAGTCGCTGTACGACTCCGTGGAAGCTCTGCTTGGACTGCAAGTCGTGAGCCACGAAGAAATCTAAGTGGCTTCATTCGCCTTACCTCGGTGCCGAGATTACCTCCACCACGTCCAACAGTCGCCGGACCTGAAGTAAGGGCTCTCAGTGTCTTGATCTCAGCAGCTTGTTCGGCTACTTGGCTACGAAGTCCGCTTCTCTGCAGGCTTAGGTCAGTCGGGATATAGCCGTCAGGGAGAGGAGGACATCACCTCTTGACTCAACGAGTCAACGCTAGCGCGGAGCGCCTCCAGCTCCTCAGAGAGGATAGATTCGTGTCCCTCGAGGGGTGCCCTGACTTCCAGGATCTCGCCGGTGACATGCTGAACGGATGCGGTGAACTTGTTCAAACAGGGTGTCCAGCTGCCTTCGCTACATGAAGAATTAGTTAATTGTAAGGACGAGAAAATAGCATATTCATACAGATCATTCAGTGTGGAGATCTCTTCCGCAAACTTATCGACAATGTTGAGAAGGTCTCCCTTCAATTGACTGGTCATCGTCAGTCGTCCAACCATGTTCACCCATTGTCCTGCACTTACTTATCGATATCCCTCTCCAGCAAAGAACTCAGGGCAGTCATGACTTGCAACAAGGTTGTGTAGAGCGATTGATCATCTCGTGCCACTTGCAGTAAATGGTCCACAACTGGTTCAGAGCTGGACTGCGCATGATCCTCGCCGACGAGATTACGCGCACGTTCGCGCATATCCTCTTCGTCTTCGAACTTTTCCTCGGTGTACACATCGAGCTGAGTTACTAAAGAATCTGGAGGTTTGATGTATCGTAACGTCTAACGAGCTCATCAGAGAATGAACGAATGCTACAGCAAAGGCAGACGTACCACGATCACTTCGTTCAGGCCGCGTCTGCCAAACTCTTCTCTGAGGAGTATACGCTCTTCCAGGGCATCGGGACAGTTGGTGAGAGCGTTGATCAGAGCCATGGAGGCGGTCCGAGCTTCCCATACGCCTTCCTCTTCATTGGAATAGCCAAACTCATTGGTGGCCGCACCATCGTCTGTCACTTCTGGTAAACGGAGTGAAGTTATGAGCTCCTGAAAGCGGAATGCTTCCTCAAACTCGACTCGATAGTCAGACATAGCAGCCAAAACCGCTTTGTGACCTTCGGTGAGTGACAGCACGCAAATCGCCGCTAGGACTTCGGAAGTAAGAGTTCGGCGACGAACAGAAGAGCCATGGAGTGAGTAAGCGATGTGGGTGATCAGAGTCGGCGTGTTCAACACATTGCTGAAACCGGGCTTCGAAATGTCATCAGCACAGTAAAATATCGCAAAACGAGATTGTCTACCTCGGTGTTTAAAAGCACTCGTAGACACTTGATGATCTCAAGGAGGACCGTCTCTTCGATGTCAGTCAACTTCCTCCGTTTGCCTCCCTTGCTAACAAGTCCTCCCAAAATCTTTCCAATAGCATCCATGCCGTTCTCCTCACTAAGAAACTCCTCAATCCACACAAGACTCGCAGTGGAAAGGTGTACGCGGAGCGAGATGAGATGCTTGACAAGCTTCATGTCGGTAGCCCTCCCGTTGCGAATGCCATCGACATACCACTTCGGAGTCTTCTCCGCTTCCTTAGCGCCTAAGGCAGCTCCCTTCTCCCCACCGGACGACGCCCACCAGCTACTCCAGAGACCACCTGTAGATTGGGGCTGCAGTGTGGGCGTAGCACCATCCACCTGAGACTTTGTGGACCCAGCTGAATCCCGTCTCCGATGGGTAAAATCACCGCTACTGCGCTGAGCAGGACTGGGCGAAGACGAACCAGCACTGCCCCAGCTAGCGATAGATAGTCGCTTCATGATGCCCGAATCACCCGTGAGTTGAGGAACTAAGCGCGGCAGTAGTGCCGATGCACTGGCAGGTCCGTAGGTGGACGGAACACTGGTCTGTACAGCTGTCTGCCTTGCACCAGTAGCGCGCGATACGGTTGAACTCCGAGATATAGTCTGATTGTGGAGTAAGAACTGTTTCTTCTCCAGCGGAAGCTGGTGCATTTGCTCTCGCTTTGCTCCCTTCAATCCTAGTTCATCCTGAATTTTATCCTATTAGTCTCAACGACAAGTCTCTTGTGATATCTAAACTTACTAGGACATGCTCAAACTCCAGTTCATCGAGGTCGTTCGGGTCCTCATCTGTCGAATCAAACGCATTACCCACAATGGTGCCACCGGTGTGTTGTTCCACAAGCTTAGGCTCGCTGACAATCTTCTCTTTTGCAGCAGTGGCGCCCACGGGTATTTCAGGACTGGTCGGTCGGATCCAGCTCTCGAACATACTAGAGAACCTGTTCTGCGAGATCGACGCACGCCAATCAGTTGTCATACTGAAAGTCGGGCTCGCGGGTGCCTCTGGTTGCGCAAGATCTTTCTGCTTGGCGGTGCCTTCAGCCTCGTCGCTCTCATCGAGTTCTTCGAGATCCGCTAGGCGTCTGATGGTATCTTCTGAAGGTTCGGTCGACGTGGTGGATACTTGCCTGCTCTTCGAACGGCGATACCACTCGTCTGGGACACAGAAGCGGAAGCTGCGAGATGCTGTGGACGGTGATGAAACGAAGGGATTGGGCGTGTACGGCGATTCCAGGATACTCGACATTGCACTTGTGAAAGGTAGCCTGCTTGACTCTATGCCAAGCTATTCACTATCGTGCTCACGATAATAAGACGTTGTACTTACTCTCTACATCATCTTGGCTCCATACCTCTTCCAAGACATAGTCCAGGGCCCCGCTTCCTGGCACAGGAAGAGCCTTCATGAGTCCTAGTTGTTCAATCACCAGGTCAACCGCTTCTCGAACTGTGGTAGTTCTTGCGATAAATATCTTCCATTGGAATCCGTCGTGGATCTCAGGAACGCGCAGGAAACTGCAGGTAAGCGCGAGGAAGGGATGAAGGGATACCAGTCGCAGAACGGGAGTATGTAGATGCGATGTCAGAGGAAACGCCGAGAAGTGTCTTTCGGACCGAGCAGTAGGAGAAGGCGCATTGAGTAAGGGTGCAACAAGGTTCGGGGGAGAGATGATGCCTGAGCCAGTCAGGTCGAAGTACAGGATAGATGTCTAACTGACCTTACCGTTTCCAAGTCCTTCCAAGTCCTCTTCCGACCACTGCCGGCCATTGCGCTCTGCTCGGATGCTTTGCAGCGCCCAGCCAAAGTCCTCGAGGTCACCGAGGATTTCTCGACTTACCTCCTGATCCTGAAGAAGAGTGTCCGTTACGTCCTGAACAGTCGCGGATGCCCCGACGGTCGCAAAGTGCAGTGACCCAGAGGGTAAGACTGTTGGTACAATCAACGCGTCATCGGGCATTATGCTTCGTACAGGGCTGGTCCGAGGGTCGTAGAGTTCATACACGCAGAAGAGCAATCAGGACTTCGGACGGGCGGAGAGGCGTTTCTAAATCCCGGTGTTCACTAGAGCGTGGGTTAACGCAGAGAGATCGTAGGGATATCCAGAGCCTGGTTCAAAACAAGCACCGATGAAGGGAGGAACGGAGGCTGGGCTTGGCCACGGTCTGCAGTCCGCAAGCTATCCTCGGGCCTCGAAGTGGTCGCGTTGCGCGTAATGCTGCAGTGCACTGACAGTTGATCCAGAACCGATCTTCCCCGCCACAATACGCGCCATCTTCGCCACCAAACGATCCAGTTCAGTTCGATTAGTCCAACGCCGCCCGTTCACCGCGGGCAAAGCAGTTTGTATGGTCAAGGTTCTCCACCAACCTGAATGTTTTATTGATTTTCGGAGTCCGAACAAGTTGATTCGTTATGGTAATGTAACCTGCTAATAGTCTCTATTCAGGCTCCAGGCACCGGGGGCAAATCAGATTTTATCGACTCCGAACATGCTGAGAAGAGTGGCGGCAGTGGAGAACCAGTAACGGTGATGAGCCCCTAGCTCACCTACCCACCGAAAACGCGGTTTACGGTCGATACGACGGGATACTAAGTCAGTACAGTCGACGCGCTACACGCCCGTTCAGGAGAACCGCCTGATGTTCGAAGCTCAAGCGTCCGTGTTCGGGACCCATAGTGGCGGAGTTACGCAGTTTAGGAGAATCACTACATTGGTAGGGCTACTGGCAAGTACACGGCTAGGTCAATTAAACTAGTAACGGCCTCGGCAACTCTCGTATCTATGCCCTCGACCCCCACACCCATGACCACCACCCCTACCCCTACGAACAGACGGACCGGTGTCGAA